>JASEVX010000106.1:0-217957 GCA_031761405.1 Serripes groenlandicus
TTTATACGATTTTTAAGTTATTAAAAGTTTAATTTGATTTATATGCGTCATATTACATATTTATTTCTTATATTATTTCAGCTGATAATAGGTAAAATAGTGGAAGATTGAGGATTTTTAACGATAACATTGTGTTTCGTAAATCAAAATGGTTAACGTGAAATTTCTGTTTATAATGCGGCCCTATTGTACATCCTGAACGAGTAATACACTAAATTCTATCTCTATTATGGGCCAACTAATTGATTAGGTGTGATCAACAGATTAGTGTTATAATTACCAAGATTTTAAATGTATGAAAACTACTAGATTGGAATAATTTTATGTTTTATATGTCATTAACATTAATTAAACCAAATGCTTAGAGGGCTATATACTTACTTAAAAGTAATTCATATGGAATTGCAGGATAAATTGAGTGACATCGACCAGAGTAAATTAATATTTTGTTCCGACGAAGAGTTTTCGACTTGTAAAGCCATTAACATATGTTTCCCACAAGCCTCTGTTCTTTGTTCTTTGCGCGAAACATTTGAAGGATAATGCGGTAAATAAACTCAGTAATTGTCTTCCTCAACCTGAGGTTAACCGCATTATTTGTAAACTCTTCGGTCCAAATGATATCTTAAGTGCTGAAACTGCAACCCCATTTACAGAAATGGACCAAGAAATATCCAATACACATCAAAATTTAACATATTTACAACGGATACTTACCAATTTGGAGAAGCATATGTTTCTCCCCAAACTCAAACATCCCCGGCTACCACAACAATGGTTTAATAATGCAAATGAGTCGTACAACCATGTTATCAAAAGGACTACAAACTGGGTAGTCCAGAAATTGCCCGACATGATAGAACTTGAACAGTGTGAAACTCTTGATGTGAGAGGCGCAATACACGACTCGGGTAAATATTGTTTTGCGACACAAGCGTCGGTGCTACACGTTTCTCATGCTACATGGACACAGTTAGGCCTGACTGAGAGATCAAGGCGATTTATTAAATTATTGAACTTTAAGTCGCACCACATTTCAAGCATCACATTAACAGATAAGCAACTAACATTACCCTCCATTACGATAATTGCACGAAAACTCGGCACGCGCAAACGCCTGAAAAATTGCAAAACATACACTATTGAAAATAAAAAACACGGATTATACTGAAACACATTCATGTAAAAAGGACTGCATATTTTAGTTGCAAACCAACAACAATATATTTGTTATCAATCAGTCGCCAATACCTGTATGTCAGTTGTACATTCGACATTTTCAACAATAATTCCTCTATATCTGTCTAAACTGTTAACGCTAGGACAAGGTTTATATTTGAGTACTGGTTATGTCACCAGGAAGCAGACATAAAGAAGCGGAAAATATAAACCAAAAACAATGAATAAAAATTCCAAAAAATGGAGCTCTGTGTAGGGTCTTTTGTGTTAACCTAAAATGAGATCACGTCACCAATTATAAACGAATTGAATCAAACACACCTAAATCTTGAGGATACAAAATAAACCGGCATACATCTGTTAGAGATTCGGATTGAGACAAATTTGTTAAGGGACAATTTCTGGTTTCTCCTTTGCGAATTACTCGATTTAATAGCGAGCTGGCAGGGGAAGGGCTCTATATTGACTTATAGGTTTCGCGGGTAATGTTGGCCCCCGGGTTCACATGTCGGCAATGTCTGCATGCTAAATAAGCGCACCCTAAGTAAGCACGCTCAACAATGGTGCAGACACGGGCCGGAAAATGAACTGAAATAGGCAAATACATTTTTATTTATATGATACAATAACACGTTATTTCATTCATTTCAATACAAAAACACAACAAAACAGTGATATAATGGGATATTTCACGACCAGACTTTACCGGACTCTACCAGACTCTACCAGACTCTGTTTAGTGACACCGCACTTTTCTAAGTTTAGATTTTACTTCAGGTTACTTCGCTTTGTTTACATTTTGGCAATATGAAACTAGGTCACGAACTGAGGAAAAGGCGTTTCGACGTTCACGACCGATAAACAGGCTTATATTTGAGACATATTTTCACAAAATAATTCTTATTTTGTTTCTGTTACCAGTTTATGTTGATACTTATCTATTAAAAGGAGAATTCGACGTGTTTTTTATATCGATAGTCTACTGCAAGCAGGTGCGGGTATGTAACAAATTTAGACTGTGCGACGTAAAGGTTTGTAGTTATCGCCTTTTGATTACATAGTTTATGAAAATAAACTATCCCAGTCTAGCTAATAGGGACTGTTTTGTCTTCGTAAATAAAACACAAAAACGTAAATGCCAGTCAAAATAAAGACACTGCACAAACTTGAAACATCGGAATATTTATTTCATTTTAGATGTGTCATAACTTAGTGTTTTTAAACAAACGCAATTGTAATATGTTCAAGACATTTTTAAAAAAAAAATCTAACAATAACCCCCCCTCCTATGTCATTTCCGAAAACCTATTAAAAATAGAAGTCGCGGGCTTTTGCCCGGCGACTAATAACACAGAGAGATATATCGCTACGTTAGAGAGATAATTTCATATTTAAGATAGTTATTTATGTTAGAGAGATAATTTCATATTTAAAAGATAGTTATTTATGTTAGAGAAATAATTTCATATTTAAGATAGTTATTTATGTTAGAGATATAATTTCATATTTAAGATAGTTATTTACGTTAAAGAGATACATTCATATTTAAGACAGTTATTTATGTTAGAGAGATAAGTTCATATTTAAGATAGTTATACGTTAGAGAGATAATTTCATATTTAAGATAGTTATTTACGTTAGAGAGATAATTTCATATTTAAGATAGTTATTTACGTTAGAGAGATACTTTCATATTTAAGATAGTTATTGAGATAATTTCATATTTAAGATAGTTATTTATGTTAGAGATAATTTCATATTTAATATAGTTATTTACGTTAGAGAGATAATTTCATATTTCAGATAGTTATTTACGTTAGAGAGATACTTTCATATTTAAGATAGTTAATGAGATAATTTCATATTTAAGATAGTTATTTACGTTAGAGAGATAATTTCATATTTAAGATAGTTATTAACGTTAGAGAGTTAACTTTATATTTAAGATAGTTATTTATGTTGGAGAAATGTCTCTCAAACTAGAGAGATATCTCCGTACGATAGGGAGATATCTCTCTGTATTATAAAAATATATTTCTAATTAAGAGATATCTCTATATTTTATAGAGATATCTCTCAAACGAATCAATATTACAACGGCTTGTCATACACTTATTAATTAAGTGCAGTGTAACCTGTATCTAATGACCACTCATGGGAGCACAACACTATGGTCTTTAATTGCAGGGTCATTAATGCAGACAATGAGTAATTGGGAAACTAAAGGATTTGGTTGCTATAGGCAGCGTAACGCTTTTCCATGGTGGTCTTTAGCACAGGTTTGACTGTACATTTCGAATCAAAAAGGAATTGTTGGAGGAAATGAAAAAAGTATCCAACTTTTCAATCACGTTGTCATGTGCAAAAGCTAAAGATATCAATTGCTCTGATTGAGCATAAGCTTTTAAGCTTTTATATGCTCACATAACAGGTGCAAATGAATTCAAGAGACAGGGTTAGATACACAGGTGCGATACTCTAACTCTTTCTGA
Organism: Serripes groenlandicus; assembly: GCA_031761405.1. Taxonomy (NCBI): domain Eukaryota; kingdom Metazoa; phylum Mollusca; class Bivalvia; order Cardiida; family Cardiidae; genus Serripes; species Serripes groenlandicus. Next base: position 3,672 of record JASEVX010000106.1, read on the forward strand.
AAAAGACCCACCGGTGCCAGGTAGAAAGCACCGATACACACGAGACCCTTTTTTCCTGAAAAGGACCAGTAGTTGATCTCAACTAGGAGATACTTACAAGCACCTCAGAAAAATCCAGAATCAAGACCGGAAATTGAACCCCGGACCTCTTTGATTGACAGGCTAACGTGTTACCCACAAGACCAACGGGTTGACAAGCTTACATATTGAGATATCTAAGTACAATGTATTTAATTCTTTCACTGCCAAATTTCACAAAGTTGACTCTTTAACTGGACCAATCCAATTTTCGTCCAACAGGAAATTTGATCAAAGTTAATGTCTAAGTGGCAAACACTGCATAATTCTGGAGAGACATATCGTTACAAGCTGTCTCACCTGAATCTGCATTGCTTGCAAAAACCTTTTAATGCATTTGACAGCGAAAGGGTTAAACGTTTTTATGCGACTTTTTTATGATATGCTAACAAGATCATAACTAACGACAGCGTATGAATGATAATGACCTCGACCTCCAATGTACGTGGGCAAAAGAGTTAAAAACTCCTCTTGATTTGTTTCCTCCAATGTACGTGGAAAAAAGAGTTATAAATCCCCTTGCTTTGTTCCCTCCAATGAACGTGGAAAAAATAGTTAAATATCTCCTTGATTTGTTTGCTCCAATGTACGTGGGAAAAAGAGTTAAATATCTCCTTGATTTGTTTGCTCCAATGTACGTGGAAAAAAGAGTTAACAATTCCCTTACTTTGTTCCCACAACATTTTCAAATGTTGTTTGCGACACGTGCATCTATTATGTTTCTCTCTTCCAAAAAAAAGAATGAAGTTATAAGAAATTATATTTATGTTCTTGAACTGAAGTTAGTATACAATGTATTCTATTATTACATTCTTGTAATGTCGGGCTGTGTATTCAGATTGTCCTAGCACAGTGCATGCGCGGCGTGTGCTAGTTGAATTATTTGATTGGTTGATTAGGCTAGTAACTATCTCATCGAATCAGACCTCAATACTGCGTATAACGAATCTGACGACACCGCATAAAAGGTCGTCTCGAAGTGAACCTATGTATTCAAATACTCGTTGTTTTTTTGTATTGTGAAATCGCACGATACAACAACGCTCGGTTCTGCTATCAAAATGGTAACTAAACAATCGGAACACTCGGCTTTTCTATCTCGTTTATTTATAAAGGTTATCTCCCCTGTTGATACCTAACGATTTATATGCGCAAATTGTATTGGGTGACCCAAATGTCAAGCTGAAACGATCTGAAATAAGCAGTCTTCAGATCAATACGAGCGTTTGCTACTACAGGGAAGCATATGTCTGGTTTTATTATTTCAGCACATGTCCGACTGCTAGAATGAATGAATGAATGTATATTGTTTTATGGCGCATCGACAGCTAAGGTCATTTAGCGCGTAATTAAATTTAATTATTCATGATCCCTGGGTAAACAAACCAGTACTAGGCTAGGAAATGTGCCTTGCCAAATGGCACTCCACCATGACCGTAGTGCCGCGACTGGGGATCGAACCCGGGACACCCGGTTTCCCGACTGATAGATCTGTTTGTACAAATCTAAATACGCCAACATTTTAACAATTTTCTAAAGGATTCAATGTTTTTGTACGACTACATCATACCAGAAATAATGACAGAAGCTCACGATAATATGGATTTACACCGGGTCGCAAATTCTCGAACGTCAGCAATACTACTACTAATAATAATGATAATAATAATAATACGAAATAATTATAATATCAAATGACAATAATAATAATAATAATAGATATAATAGTAATAACGGAGTGCAGGGTAGGCTATTGTGATAACTCAAAGTCCGTCGTTGTCGTCGTCTGTCCGTCCGTCGATCAAGTTTTCTTGTACAAAAGTACAGCTATACGTCACTTTAAAATTGCATTATATCGATTTCCTTGTGAATCGACTCATTCGCAGAGGATTCTAATCCCCTATCCGAATTACAGCAAATATGCAACAGGCGACTTTGAAAGCATTCAGCAATATCTAAAAACGAACGTTTATTAATGGAATGTTAATGAAAAGATTGTGGCAATAGGAGAGATTGCAAATCATCATTTCTATTCTTGCAACACTGTTTTCAAAAGTCGTCTGCTACAGATATGTCAGAATGGGAAAGCGTTAATCATTTCTCTCATATAGACGCTTTCTGACGCCTCTGCAGCAGACGGCTTTTTGAAAACATAGTGACAAAAGAAGAAATTGCTCAAAACGAGCAATTTTTACTTTTGCCAAAATGTTTTCCACTTTTAGTCATAGGTTATCCATTCAATTATATAGATTTTCTATTTTTTGACCAAATATGTTCAAAGTCGTCTGCTGCAGAATTGTCGTATGAGGGAAAGGGTTAACCTCCTACAGATGCCCTTCGGTATATGTCTGACGTTTTAATTAATTGAATGCATGGATTTCTAAGTATTGTTGAATTACTTTAATTACCATAACCATGTCAGTGATACAGACGAAATTTTCGACGTCTCAACAGCAGACGATGATTAAATAAAAAATATTTCGGAAAAGGGAGTGATTACTTTTGACAATTAATTAATACTTTTAGTTTTCAGATTATTTTTTCTCTCTTGTCACGTGTCAAAATAACACCAATCAAACAACAACATACATGTAAACAACAACACCAAAATACATGTAAACAATAACATACATGCAAACAATAACACCACCATACATTCAAACAATAACATACATGTAAACAATTACATACATGCAAATAATAACACCACCATACATTCAAACAATAACATACATGTAAACAACAACATACATGTAAACAACAAATACATGCAAACAACAACACCAACATACATTCAAACAACAACATACATGTAAACAACAACATACATGCAAACAACAACACATACATACATGTACACAACAACATAAATTCAAACAACAACAACAATAACATACATGTAAACACCAACACAAACATAGATTCAAACAACAACATACATGTAAACAATAACACAAACATACATACATACATGTAAACAACAACATTCATGCAAACAACAACATACATGTCAATAATAACATACATGTAAACAACAACACCAACATACATTCAAATAACAACATACATGTAAACAATAACATACATTCAAACAACAACATACATATAAACAGCAACATACATGTAAACACCAACACCCATACATTCAAACAACAACATACATGTAAACAATAACACCAACATGCATCCATACATATAAACAACAACATACATTCATGTTAAGAACAACAACAATAACATACATGTAAACAACAATAATAACATACATGTAAACAACAACAATAATATACATGTAAACAACAACAATAACATACATTTTAACAACAACAAAAATAATTACATACATGTTTCAACATCAATAACATACATGTAAACAACAACAATAACATACATTTAAACAAAAATAATAACATATATGTAAACAACAACAATAACATACATGTAAACAACAATAATAACATACATGTAAACAACAACAATAACATACATGTAAACAACAACAATAACATACATGTAAACAACATCAATAATATACATGTAAACAACAACAATAACATACATGTAAACAACAAAAGTAGCATACATTTAAACAACAACAATAACATACATGTAAACAACAAAAGTAGCATACATGTAAACAACAAAAATAGCATACATGTAAACAACATCAATAACATACATGTAAACATACATGTAAACAGCAACAGCATACACGTAGGCGCCTTCTAATGTTTTCAACACAATGTACCACATTATGTCCTGTTTGTTACGTAATCTTCCATATGTTTGTATACATACGAACTGCATACCTTGCCTTTAAAAGGTTAAACGCTTTACCTGACACAGGCAATATAATGTGCCCTTGAAGCAGGCGACTTCTGAAGACATAGTGAGAAAAGGAGAAATGGGTTTGATGATGCGCAACTTATCATTTTCCCACAATGTTGTTGTATATTGTATCTCGATATTAGACGTATGCCTATATATTTGTCAATATTTGTGTGTGTTTTTATCTCCATATTATATTTGAACCCTTTCCAACATAAAGACGATCTTTCTGACGCCCCTGCAGCAGACGACATTGGAAACCATTTAGGCAGTAGTACAAATTGCTTATACACGTGTATGAGTAATTTCTGCTCTTAAAAAAGCAAACTCGTTCAGTAGTTTTATATAGTTTATAGAGATTTTCCATTTTTTGAGTAGACGTTTTCAAAGTCGTCTGCTGCAGTTTTGTTGTATGTGGGAAAGGGGTTATGACGAAATTTGTTGTTATGTGGCGGTACAGAGATACTTTGTGAGTGCATATTTTAATTAACTCATGTAAAGTATCATGTTAATACATTAAATACAAGTAATCGTACGTGTCTTAAATAGAAATATGTTTCAAACAATGACGTACGCTATTATGTTAACCACACTTTCTAGTCTGTAGGAGAAGAAGGGGAAGAAGGAGAAAAAGAATAAAAAGAATAAAAAGAAGAAGAATAAGATTAAGATGAAGAAGAAGAAGAAGACGCCGGATAAAAAGATAAAGACATAAGAAGAAGAACAAGAACAAGAAGAAGAAAACAAGAGGAAGAAAAAGAAGCAGAAGGAAAAGAAGAAGAAGAAGAAGAAGAAGAAGAAGAAGAAGAAGAAGAAGAAGAAGAAGAAGAAGAAGAAGAAGAAGAAGAAGAAGAAGAAGAAGAAGAAGAAGAAGAAGAAGAAGAAGAAGAAGAAGAAGAAGAAGAAGAAGAAGAAGAAGAAGAAGAAGAAGAAGAAGAAGAAGAAGAAGAAGAAGAAGAAGAAGAAGAAGAAGAAGAAGAAGAAGAAGAAGAAGAAGAAGAAGAAGACGCAGGATAAAAAGATAAAGACATAAGAAGAAGAACAAGAACAAGAACAAGAAGAAGAAAACAAGAGGAAGAAAAAGAAGCAGAAGGAAAAGAAGAAAGTAGAAGAAGACGAAGACGAAGGATAAAAAGAATAAGAAGAAGAAGAAAAAAATCCTCTTCTTAAATTAATTTTCAAATAGCGTCTGATGCAGAGGCATTAAAACTCGTCTGGTTCTGGAAAGGATTCAAAAGAATTCATCAAATGTTTGATATAGCAGGAAGCGTTGGAGGTTATCAATTGTTAGAGATAGTTTTGTGGTTTATGAACTAGTTATGACCACGGCAAGTGTAAGTTAACCTTTTTGCATTTGCGAAGACTTGCATAAACGCGAACCTGTGCAGTATTCATAATCGTTGACATTAATTTGAACATTTCACAGATATTTACATATGAGCCCTTCCACGAGAAAACCCACATTATTGCCCCTTCGTAATGTATCGACCCAGATCAGCCTGCGCAGTCCGCGCAGGCTAATCCGGGCCGACACATTCCGTCTCAGGGGAATAGAGGTAAAGAGCAATGCTTTCTGAAACAGAAAATCCACAGGAGGCGAAAAGTGTCTGCCCGGATTAGCCTGCGCGGCATGCTTAGGCTGCTCCGGGTCGATACTTTACGTAGAGTCAATAATGTTGGTTTTCTCACGGAACGGCTGATATATTTTATATAAACATTACAATAGTATACAATACATGTTATTACGTTCAGGTAAATGTGTGCCTAAAGTAAGTTACAAACAATAATACACAAAGAACAAGCATACACAGTATTTAAATTCTACAAAACAGATCAAGACATCTCTCTGAACCAGGAACGAATCATGTTCAGTAATGGGCAGCTAGCATAGAATATACAATACAATACAATGTTTATTCAGTAATTTAGGCCTCTGGCCAATTATACAAATTTACATTTACAAAATAAGTCCACATGAGTGACATCTCCTTAGAGAGGTTGAAGTAATAATATTTCTATCATGCCGAGCCCCGGTAGCTCAGTCGGTAGTGACGCGGGCTGTCAATCCAGGAGTTGTGAGTTCGAATCCCGGCTCGGCCAACTTTCTTTCCGACAATTGACAAAAGTCTATGTGGAAAAGCAGCCAGTTGCTTGGAAAGATTGTTGTGTGGAGTACTGGTGTGAGAAAACCAGGAAATGCATGAGTAGGTGAACTGGCCGCCGTGATATAACTGAGAAATTGTTAAAAACGGCGTTAAACCCCAATAATCAATCAATCATTATTTCTATCATACGGTCGATATGTATTCAAAGTTGTTTGTTACAATTGTGTTGCACAATTGATTGTTTGGGGTTTAACGCCGTTTTTAACAATTTCTTACACCAGTACTCCACACAACAATCTTCCCAAGCATTGACTTTTGTCAATCGTCGGAAAGAAAGTTGGCCGAGCCGGGATTCGAACTCACAACCCCTGGATTGACAGTCCGCGTCGTTACCGACTGAGCTACCGGGACTGGGCTTGTGTTGCACAAAGGAAAGGGTTAATACATAAAATCTGTTACACAGAATTTAATATAAACCGAATAGTATACTAATTGTTTTCATATATAGAGAGTTCATGCCAATTATGCACACTATAAGAATGATGTTTAATCTAATAATACAGGAATTGAAAACATGTATGGCTTAGCTTATAGTATTTTTCCATATAACTAAAATTCCTGATTTTAAACGACTCGACCAAAAATTTCGCAAGAGATTTTATGCACATCGGTCTGGGATCAGCCAGAAAGAGCTATTGAAGTTATATAAACGTTGAAATTGTAATAATACAATAACAGAGACTGGTTACAGTCTAAGTCAAACGGAGCCCCCACAGTTCATAGAAACACAAAGAAGACTCGCCTTTCAACCCTTTCCCATGTACAGACGCATTTTAAACGCCACTGCAGCAGACGACTTTCAAAAACATTGTGGCAAATGAAAGAAATTGCTCATAATGAACAATGTCTCGTTTTGCGACAATTTTTTCATCTCTATTCAAAAATTATGCTTTCACTCAAAGAGATTTACCGTAGAAATGCCTTGATGATCTCAAAGGCGTCGGCTGCAGATGTGTTGTATGTGGGAAGGGTTAATGTTATGTGATGAAAGAATGAAGATACGAAAAGGGTCTTTTCACATGACTCAGTCTAGCTTTCTATATGATCAACAAAAAGGCACGTTGTAATTGTGGGAAATCAACATGTTTATAGACGAGCTTTAACGTTTTCTTTTTCTTCTTGTGTGTGTGTGTGTGTGTGTGTGTGTGTGTGTGTGTGTGTGTGTGTGTGTTAATTGCGTTTAACATCGTTTTCACTAGTACTCCAGTAGACATCGAGCGTGATAAATATAAGCTGAACGCTGGTTTCGCAATCGATGTAAAAAAATAAATAAGTTAAAACTAGTAGTATTCCAGTAATATTTCGGCGTTTTCTTTGTACATTACCAGTACTCACGGTATTATTTATCTTGACACCAATATAGGAGCCGTTCCACGAGTAAAACAACATTATGGCCTCTGCGTATCGTATCGACCCAGATTAGCCTGCGAAGTCCATCCGGGAGGACACATTCCATCTCTTGAAGATAAATTTATAGAGTAATGATTCCTGAAATAGAAATTCTCACAGTAGGCGAAAAGTGTCCGTTCGGGTTAGCCTGCGCGGCATGCTTATGCTGATCCGGGTCGATACATTACGCAGAGTCCACACTGTTGGTTTTCTCGTGGAACGGCTCATATGCATTGATGCAATCCCAACAATCCTAAGCGACAGTATTTTGTTTCGTTTGTTTGTAATAACGAGCACAGCGAGGCCGATTGCGGAGCAGTCGGCCTCGCTTTAGCGAGTTATTAGATAACATCTTTAGTCAAGATCAAGATATATATCAGAATTCAATGGTAAATTAAAACCAGTATGGCCTTTTTTCCGGATGTCATTTCATGGGCGACTTTCAGGTTCGCAGCCCACGCTCTGATTGGATATAATTCGAAAATTGAAATATTTTTGTTGATGCATTCGTAAAAGTGTTATGGTTATTCATCATCTCATATTTTTAAGACATTTCTTATAAATGATTGGCGTAGATAAATTAAACAAGAACATTTATTGTTTATCTAAGTAGTCCGCAGCGACGAAGGCTTTGTTGTCAAGGAACTGTCTTCAGTGCAACTTGAAATGTTATGAATGTCATTGTATAACAATATAAAGCCACAAAGGCTTAAAATTATAGTCCAGTGTCTGAATAAAACGTAATTCCACTTGAAATTCAAAATTTTGACAACAGAATCAAGTGCAATCAGGTTTATTTTATGAAACAAGTGACCGGTAAAATAAGAATGTTCCTTTGTTGCTATGAGAGAACTTCAGTACAGGTGCGCGATAATCTAGCGCGGAAAAGTCATCATACACTCCTAGATTATTTAGTTTGTTCCTTGGTTTGTCTAATATGTATCTCAAATAATAAATTATTTACACATTTAGGGATAACAACAAATTAAAACATGCAAGATTATGCCCAGAATAAATAATCAAGCATAGTCACTGGCTGGTTTCCTGCATTTTCGATACATTGAAAGCGAATCGGTTACTTGATTTCGCCCGCCGGTTCTACACGTTTATCAAGTAAGTGTTAATTATAGCGTTTTTCTTTAATATCGAGTGCATTTTTGCAAACAAACATCACATTTGTTCATTAACAAACATTATAATATATATGCGCAAACCTGTCACGGCCCACATTTCACAAACTATTTGTATGCAAATGGCATGATGATTAAAGGAAGTAGGTGGGCGGCTGATAAATGATTTCAATGGCCTTTATGAAACAAGTGACACGAACAATTGAGAAAGTTCTTTTCGTTCTAAGAGATAAGTTTGTCACAGGTCTTTTATATTACTTTCATATGTCTACTTGTCACAAAACCATATTGGGGCGAAACGTTAGATCTTGTTAACATTTTACAAGGTTCTGGTTAGAGTGACTATTTGTTTGAAACCAGATTGTGCAGATTAGGAGTGTTTTGCTGGGCCATAAGGCAAGTTTGGGCTGCAACCTCACAATCGCAATTATACATATAGTATAGTACTATAGTATATAGTAAGCACCTTGCAACATTCTTATTATGTCATTGCTTTTTGTTGCCTAAAATGAAACTGGGATTGCTTTCCAAATGTGTATTGCACTCATAGTCATATGTGAAGTTGTCCACAGTGTATGTCGTCTTTTGTTTATCTGCTTTTCTGATAAGTAAATTTAATTAAAACCACTGATGATATTCTCTGACTGTTCATATATGATGTAATTTCGTATCACATTGATTGTGTAATAATAAATTGTTATTTAATTATGTATAAAGATTAGATTTCTGTATATTTTGTTCATACCAATTTATATTCATTTAACCAATGGATCAGCCGATTAATTATTAGTGATTAATTGTTGGGTCCATGGATGGAAATGCATTGGCAGATCTGTGTCGGAGTCAATTCACTATCCAATCCAAGTTGCACAGGTTTGAACCAATGACAAGTCAATTCAACAAGTAGCGAATTTTATGGGTTTTTTTAATTCAGCTATTTACAATAATAAAAAGACATCCTGTCATTAGGTCTTGTTAGTTTTTCGCCCTGACATTGTTTGGTTACACTTCTTACTCAAAACGTCACAGCTGGCTGGTTTATCTGCTTTCTCCATACATTGAAAATGAAATGGTGACTAGAACATTGACAATTGGCCTGCCTGATCTACAATCTTACCGATTAAGTGTCAGTTTTTGCGTTTCTTTGTATTATGTTTGTTCACTTACATTACACTAATTAGTTCCAAACATACCTCACCATATCCAAATTCAATGGCTTTTTTTATAACTCCACAATGTATTGACTTTATATCCAGTCAAGGATGTTCCCATTCAGCATTGTGATGGAAATTTCTTCTTTCATTGCCTGAGTTTAGCCCTGCATACAAAATTGACTGCAACAGCCAAAGAACTATGTAAGGAAGAGTAAGCAGGTCTGAACCCTTTCCCTCATACGACAATTCTGCAGCAGACGACTTTGAACGTATTTTGTCAAAACATAGAAAATCTCCATAATTGAATGGATAACCTATGACAAAAAGTGGAAAACATTGTGGCAAAAGGAGAAATTGCACGTTTTGTGCAATTTCTTCTTTTGTCACTATGTTTTCAAAAAGCGGTCTGCTGCAGAGGCGTCAGAAAGCGTCTATATGAGGGAAAGGGTTAATTGCTTCCACAATATCTCAGTTAGCACTCATTTAATCCTATGTTGTGGGTACAGTAACTACTCTAAAGACTGGTTTCACTCGGATGATTCTTTTGAGTAATTTAGCTGTAACATTAGCATTAGGATGTGAATTAAGGCTTTAATAACATGCAAAATATGCCATTTCTTGAATATATACAAGGTCACAATGAATATTTGCTTCTGTATCGAAAATATGGGTTCAATTGTCTTGTTAATTAATGTCTGAATTTTACTTTACATGTAAATCTCTTTACTGTGCTTGTTTGTAGGGTGTTTTAACCTTCTATCAACAATTTTTAAGGGAAAGCCATGCATTTGTACCATTTTGAAGTCTTTGCAGTAAAATTTAAATACAGTTTCTATAGTTACATATGATGACATTAGTTTAGATAAATAGTAGCCTGTTCATCTGTATGCTTAGATACAACACAACATTAAAATATCAGACAGTCATTAGATTAAATTTACAGTCTCTACATCTGAGAAATTTGAATAAATATATACATGTATACGTTTTCTGACAACTGAAAAAAGCAGAAATTATTCTAACCCAAGCAATTTCTACGTTTGCCAAAGTGTTTTCAATTTTGTCTAGGAATTAATCCTTCTGCTGCATATGTGTTGTACATGGGAGAGAAGGTATAAGAGCTAATTTACAGTTATTTTCAAACATTTTGTTTAAATCAAATTAAATTGTTTAAATTAAGCATTTTATTGTGTCACCTGCGTAGGCACTTAGGGATTACTTATTTTTTTGTCCGCTGTCTGTCGTCCGTCTGTCCGTCACACTTTTTCATCACGTTTTCAAATAACTTTTTTTCTACTCAAAGGATTACATTGAAACTTCTGACAAATGTTTATATCAATGTGTGTGATTGGTTCACAAAAGGGGGATATTTATTGAATGTTTATCAGAACATTTATCTCTATCAAATCTTTCCAAAGTTCAAAACTGGATCATGTGAGGTCAAAAACTAGGTCACAAGGTGAAATTGAAGGGAAATCTTTTGAACACTATTGAGGCTGCATTTTTAATTTGAACAATCGGCATATATTGAAACTTTATTAGAATAATTGCCTTGATGATATCTAGTCTATGTTCGAATATATAGCAGTAGGTCATGTCCGGTCAAGAATTAGGTTTCTATGCCAAATTAATCTTTTTCTTGCTGATATCTAGGCCAAGTTTGAAAATGGGTCATGTCGGGTCTAAAACTAGGTCACTTCGCCAAATTAATGGAAAACTTTGTGAATATTGTGGAAACCACATTTTTAATAGATTTCTTCATGATATTTAATCTAAGTTTTAGTGAAGGTCATGTTCTGTCAAAAATTAGGTCAATAGGCTAAATTTGAGAAAAATATTTTTAATACTAGAGACTGCATTATTTGCATCAGCAGCTTGACACTTTGTTAGAAAGTTTGTCTTGTCAATAGCTAGACCAATTTCTAAAAATAGGTCATGTCGGTTTAAAATCTAGGTCACTAGAGTTCGCCTACATGTGGCAAGACTGGGCATCATAATTTAAGATATTGATTGCTAACAAATTAAAAAAAAAATCAAAATTATACTTAGGTGTTCACAGAATGCAAATGAAATAAACTGAAGCAAGGCAGATGATTACATAATATAAGATTAGTAATTTGGTCTGTGGTTTTGTGTCTATATTGTGGAACCAGGCATCCCTGGGTTCGATCCGCGGATGGTTTTTGGTCATGGCAAGGTACATTTACTAGCCAAGTACTGGTTCATTTATCATAAATAAGCAAACACTTTCTATGATACAACTGAAATAATGTTTAAGTTAAATGCATACAATAATGTTTTGTTTTTGTTAGGGATTTTACATAGTTTTCAACAATATTTCAGGAAAGTATATCACAGAAACTGCAAACTATGGGGCCACAACGAATTCATGTTGGAGTTAAGTGTATATAAATGGATTTAAAATTACATCAGGATTAAAATTGCTGTAGAGGTAGGTTAATAAATATACCTTGTCAACCCCATACAATGTATTACATTTTGCAGATGGGAGAATATAACAAAGGTAAAAAAATAGACTGAAAAATTGTTGGAGAATTCATCCATAATAGGTGTATTAGGTTATACTGGGACAGAGCTTTCAATCACAGAGTGAATCCCGCTAAATAAATTTGTATTCTATGATTTATTAGACAAAAAATAGAGTTGTTAGTAAAACGCTATGAGGGAAATAGATATGATGATGTCATCACTTTGGAATGTGATTTTCCCATGGCTTAAAATTGTAAACAATAGTGATTTGACCATTGTAGAGATGCTTCCACTAAGACAAGTCGGTTGCATGTTCAAAACAGACATGTCCCAGTGGACCCATCCCAACAATCAATATATATAATTATATTAAAATGATTTGTGTAAAAATTAACCATTCCATTTCATCTTATAATAACTAAAACAGTAGTTTAACATCGAGAGTTTGGAGTATCTGACAATTTAGAGGAGACATCCATCCGACCACATCCGGGATCTGAAGGATGATCAGTGAAGAAAAGACTTGCCAACACCATGAACTTTCACGACACGGGATATGATCAGAGTTGGAACTTTTTTATATAGTCCCCTCTAGTCATGTCTCAATTTGTGTTGGTTTTAAAACTTCAATGTACAACGTTGGAACTATATTCTAGATACTGCAGATTACATTGTATCTGTCATCTGACAGTCTAGCAGGTAAGTCTCTAGAGCGATAAAGGTGGATGTTTGGACCATAAAGGTGGATGTTTGGACCGCTTTAGATGGAAACAATAAGTTGTTTAGATTCAGAGCAACTCCTTTCTGTTTTAGTGACCCAGAGAGCTTATTTTGTGACTTACTACAAATATTCTTCAGGATTGAGCATGGATTATACAAAAGGCCCTGGTCATAAAGATCAAAGAGCTCTTTGATAAAATGTAACTGTTCTGATTTGTAAGAATAATTGAAAGGTTTTTGATATGTTTCTTCTGTTTGATAGTATTATGTAATATCTTGTTCTGTTCTGTTTTTGTGCTCGTTTTGAGGCTATGCCTTTTCCATATTAGTGTTTGACGTAATAGTGTAATAGTGTTTGACGTAATAGTGTAATAGTCTTATAGTGTTTGACGTAATAGTGTAATAGTGTTTGACGTAATAGTGTAATAGTGTTTGACGTAATAGTGTAATAGTGTTTGACGTAATAGTGTAATAGTGTTTGACGTAATAGTGTAATAGTCTTATAGTGTTTGACGTAATAGTGTAATAGTGTTTGACGTAATAGTGTAATAGTCTTATAGTGTTTGACGTAATAGTGTAATAGTCTTATAGTGTTTGACGTAATAGTGTAATAGTCTTATAGTGTTTGACGTAATAGTGTAATAGTGTTTGACGTAATAGTGTAATAGTGTTTGACGTAATAGTGTAATAGTCTTATAGTGTTTGACGTAATAGTGTAATAGTGTTTGACGTAATAGTGTAATAGTCTTATAGTGTTTGACGTAATAGTGTAATAGTCTTATAGTGTTTGACGTAATAGTGTAATAGTGTTTGACGTAATAGTGTAATAGTCTTATAGTGTTTGACGTAATAGTGTAATAGTGTTTGACGTAATAGTGTAATAGTCTTATAGTGTTTGACGTAATAGTGAAATAGTCTTATAGTGTTTGACGTAATAGTGTAATAGTGTTTGACGTAATAGTGTAATAGTCTTATAGTGTTTGACGTAATAGTGTAATAGTGTTTGACGTAATAGTGTAATAGTCTTATAGTGTTTGACGTAATAGTGTAATAGTGTTTGACGTAATAGTGTAATAGTCTTATAGTGTTTGACGTAATAGTTTAATAGTGTTTGACGTAATAGTGTAATAGTGTAATAGTGTTTGACGTAATAGTGTAATAGTGTTTGACGTAATAGTGTAATAGTGTTTAACGTAATAGTGTAATAGTCTTATAGTGTTTGACGTAATACTAAATAGTGTAATAGTGTTTGACGTACATGTATAGAGAATATTATATATTATATACTGAATGATAAAATATAGAGATTTCCCAACTTGAGAAAACCTATAACATGCTTTTTGTCTACTGAGCAATATCGCCTAGTGTGTCAGAACTACTTTTTTAAAATCTCTTTTAAACACTTTTAAGCTCCGTTTTCACTACTTAACACTTTATTTCCATGACGAACCGTTAAATAATCCACAATTGCACTTTTAAATCCGCAAATAAGAGCTTGAATCGATATGACACAAGTTTATTTCAATCTGAGGTAAGAATAAATGAGCTGCACAGGGGTATTGTCGTTTGAAAACGAAAATTATCGCCGAGTATATAATATATAGTTTAATAAACATTGTTTTCATGATTTGGGAATTAAATCCCTCGTGAAAGAGATTCTTGCATATAAAAACTTGTGCGCTATGGCGCACATCGTTTTTATATCGCAAGAATCTCTTCAACTTGGGATTTAAATCCTGTATCATGAAAACAATGTTAATTAAACTCTATGTCCCTGACGTTCGATATGAACTTTATCTGACGAGGTTGGGAGAATTGATAATTGGCGAGACAATTATCCTTTCTCACAGCCGAGTCTGATAAAGTTTATGTCGAATGTCAGGGACGTAATATTCTATTTATCTTGCATGTAAAATTCTGTTTTCAGGTAAATCTACACTCATTCTCACTAGTTTTAAGAAATAGCATTCACAATAACAAAAGCCCATTCATAAATTACGTCACCTAAAATAGAATGACGTCACGCGCGTGCACACATACGCGCCGAATTACATTGTGTACACACGTCATACAGAAGCTAAAGAGTTCCGACTGAAACAGAAAATCCACAGAAGTCGAAACGTGTCTGTCCGGTTTAGCCTGCGCGGCATGCTTAGGCTGATCTAAGTCGATACTTTCGCAGACAAAACAGTTGGTTTTCAGAGGAACGGCTGATTTATATTTCAAAAAAGTAGTTCCAGCGATTACGTAATTTCTAAAAATAAGTAGACTGATAAAGATATATAGGATCTGACATGAGTTGTCATTTTATATAAAGTTTTATTAAACGAGTTCAAGAATTTTTTTATTAAGCGAGCCTTTGGCGAGCTTAATAATAAATTTCTTGAACGAGTTTAATAAAACTTTATTAAATGACAACGAATGTCAGATTCTTTTTATCACATGACGAAAACACACAAAGAAAAGCGGGTTTTCCAAAGCTATTTTAATTTCGTCAGTAATTCGTATAACAATGCCACAAATAATTATTCCCGAGGTCATATTCAGCTTAGTTTATTAAAAAGAATAATAAATAACACTCATGAGATATTATATCTATCACATAAAGTGACTTATGAGGCGTATTTCAATAAAAATGTACTTAACGTTTACAATATTTCTAGATGAAATTTACGGGTTTTGGCGCCAAAGTGACTAACGTATGACGTCAAAACGTTGATGTGACGTCATTTTTTCCTAGTATTAGGTCACGTTATATTACACACGTTGTATATAAAGAAATACGTAATGGGTATATTACATGGGATACAAGCAACGTCATGTGATAAAAAAGTTTATCATACCAGTAGACATGTAAACAAAAGTACATACCAGTGATATACGTCACGTAATCTGCTCATTGCATGATAAAATAGTGTTATTATAGTTTATTACATACCTATCCAAATTTTGCATTGAAATTTAAGTGACATAAAATCAATATCAATGTTTAAAAAAATGATAACTAACACTGTGACGATAACACTTTTAGTTTTTTTATATCATCACTTAGTAATGATATCATTTTTGCCGGAACTACTTTTTCTAGGAATTTAAAAAAAAACGAGACCGAATACTAGGAAAATGACGTGTTTTGACGTCATAACGCTAGTCATTTGGCGCTAAATAGAAGCAGCAGTATTTGGTTACGTAACATTCATACGCCTAAGGCCAAGTCATTTTTTTTTTTATATGTTTTTTTAAAATAAAGGGGAGATTTATTCCAGATATATAATAAATAGAATAACTAACTGCATGTTTTTGATATAGAATTTATGTCACTCGGGAACAAAGGGGTAATTTGGTGTAAAAATCACTCAACCTACGGTTTCGTAATTTTAACCAAATTACCCCTTTTTTCCCTTGTGACATAAATTCTATATCAAAAACATGCAGTTAGTTATTCTCTATATAATAGTGTTTGACGCCGCTTTCAACACTCTTTCATTTACATCATGACGTTCCCTTGGTAAGTGAATGACGTTCCCTTGGTAAGTGAATGACGTTCCCTTGGTAAGTGAATGACGTTCCCTTGGTAAGTGAACAGGCCCGTGACGAGCGGGTCCTGACATCATGACGTTCCCTTGGTAAGTGAACAGGCCCGTGATGAGCGGGTCCCGACTTTGGGATTTTTCCACACAAGCGGCGCGAGTACTGGTTAAGTACTGGTTAAAGCAGTACAATTGCTCAAATTCGCATTTTTCTAGTTTTGATTAGCTTTAACATAACTCTAATGAAAGTGCAACATAATCCCGATCAATTTAGGTCATATTCTTGAGTTTAAACGATGTACACAGTGATTATAGTACAAAAGTTGATTTTCAATTTATTTTCCCCTGCCAGAAATCAAGCGGAAATTAATATTATGCAGTTGACCTCTTTGCGCGACCTTTTACACATGCACAATACATACAGCAATTGTCGGATTTGTGTAAACAAAATTGCATCTTAATGCGGTTCTGCAGGCACATAATGCATATGCCGCGCACGAAACATCAATAAACATCTGATAAAAAGAAGTAGAAATGGAAATAGAATGAGAGTAACCATTAAGCAAGGAAGATGGGAATTGTGGAAGAAGGATCTGATCGTATCGAAAACAAAAAGATCTGTGGAAAACTCTTCTCGTTCTAGGTGAGTATTTTGTTCGGAAGTTTTTTGTGTTGGTTTTGACAACTCCAGATGTCTTGTATGCCTGAATACGTATTGAAACGACAGCCCTCAAACTTTAATAAACCCGATACTTATATAAACACAACTCGGTGCATCATTTATTTTGCTTGAAGTCGCTTTTTACTCTTATCTTCACACAATATTGTAACGTACACACGACATGTACAAACTCGAGGCTTCCCCCCCCCCCCCCTCCCCCCCCCTAATTTTTTACCCTACATGACCCATATTCCCACTGGGCTTAGATATCAATTAGATAAACATTCTCATCAAATGTCAAAATGCATCTTCTACAGAATTAACAAGATTTTCCTTCAATTTAGCCTAGTGACCTACTTTTTGACCCAACATGGCCCATGTTTAATCAAACTTGACTTACATATCATCAAGACAAACATTCTGATAAAGTTTCATCATGCTCAAGTTAAAAATTCAATATCCAGAGTGTTAACAAGATTTCCCTTCAATTTGGTCTAGTGACCTAGTTTTTAATTCGGCATGACCTATATTCGAACTTGGCCTAGATATCATTTAACTAAACATTCTGACCAAATGTCAGGCTGCTGTAACCAAAAAAGGCGGCTTCTACAGATTTTCCTTCAATTTGGCCTAGTGACCTTCTTTTTGACCCAACATGACCCATGATGATGATGATGATGATTTATGGCGTTGTTTACCCTCGCGCTCGGCAATAATGCCATTTGGCGAGCAGCTATCCTTTATCTCAATATTTAATTTGATTTCAATTAGCAGACAGACTATTTGTTTTTTTTTTTGCAGATTATTCTTATATTTATTGTGTCTCTATTATTGGGTCGGGGGGGGGGGGGGGGAATATAAAAATATTGTTATTTGACTATTTCTAAATATATATAATTTGCAGACTATATCTGCAAATGTGTTTGAAAAGATAAAATAGATAAATATATATATTACAGACTATATTTTAAAACAATGTTTTTATACGATTGATTGTCTGTTTGTTTATCAGAGCTATAGTTTCTCTATTCTATTTCTAGTGATTAAAAAAAATAATAATAATAGTAATTGACACATAGAAAATCTAGCTATTCGGATTGAAAGTCAACAGAGTCCAATGTTGTATTTCCAGACAGACTAATTTTAGGAGTGTGCTTTTCCTGGTCGCATTGATATGTGCTCCTTTAGACATTCTATCATAAGGTAGAATTCGAATGGTCCAGATTTCAATGCGACTCTGAGTCTGTTCATTGGTGCCCATTTGTTGGTTGACGTTCAATTCGATTCCCAATGCATGATTGTCTAAAGATAGGATCTAGTGAGTGGGTCGCTAATCAATAACATTATCATAACCTTTTTTGGCTGTGAATAATGTTAGAGTTTTTCAACCTTTAGGATATATTGCCTGGGAGACTTAGTAAATGTTGTATTGCAGTCTTGCGATGGGAATTAGTTAGTAGTAATACATTATAATTTTTCATAGTTGATTAGGTAAAATCATAAACATAGTATTTACAATAATATTTAAGTATCTGGAATACCAACCGCCACTTTTTTTTTTTTTTTTGTAAAGGAAAATAAGGATTAAAAAATATTCCTTGTTAACAACAAACGGCCCCTATAAAGGGTCTATAAAAGTATTTACTAGAAAGGCGACACCTTAAGGGTTTCGCAGGATAGAATGAGTGGAGAGGAGCAGAATTGCACCCGAACTACCAACCGGCCACACACAATGCTGATACTATTATTTCGATTCTAACATGATCCAAAACGTAACAATTGATGAAACTAGTATTTTGCAACAACAAAATTATCTCCGTAAGTCTAAAAGATAAATAGAACATTATTATCTCAAAATTAAATCATTAAAATCTCAAAAGGACCCGTTCATCACGGGACTCGAACCAGGGACCTTTGATACGAGAGGCCGACGCTCTACCTCTGCACCACTGTAACGTTATGACGTCAACCGCTGACGTGACGTCACTTTCCTAGTCACGCCCACAGATTTTTTTAAAATCAAGAACCCCTATTGAAAGCTTTCTCCAAGAATCCAAACTGAATGTATGAGAAATCTAAAAACACCGTTGTTTGCACCGGATCTCGGACAAGTTTCAGTATGAATTTCAGGTCTCTAGCTGATTCCGTTTTTTGCTAGTGCGAGATCTACAGAAATATGTAGTCAAAATGTCGATTTTTCGGGTTTTAACCTTAAAAATCTCTGAAACTAGATTTTTCCCAGATATAACGAAACCGCCCAGACCTAGATCGCATTGTGGTCTATCAGTGTGGCTAATTTCAGCGAAATCGTTCTCACCGATTTCTTTGTCCACAAATCGCTGAATTTTACAACACATTGTGTCCCAATAGCCGTATAGACATTTGTTCCGTAGAACAGAATAGAATAATTCTGTTCCACTACACTCATTCTATATGTACAAAATGTAGGTGACGGTCGGTATTTAAAAATAATTTATTTATGGAATGGTGGGGAGAACTTTCAGTAACGGGATCTTATCACAATAAGAAGTACGGACGAACTCTCCTAAAAAAGCATGTATAGTGCCGTAAAGGAGGACCTGTATTGGACTGAGGATGGGATTCAGCAGTACTGCCTCATTGCACTGTTGTGCATGCATGTCCCAGCGCGCGCGGGCCCCAAGCAGTACTGTCGGGGAGGACATCTTTCGTAAATGACCCAGATGTCGCCATCCCCCCGACACCGTAGTGAAAGGCACACCCCACGCCCACGGAGACACACACCCACATGCAATGGATCCAACACAGATCCTCCTTCATATAACCGGAGGCGGACCCGAGCCCAGCTACCAGGATAGGACCGCATCCGTGTTTAATAAAAAGTTTGATAAACATAGATAAGTATACATATATGTGCAAGGATTCTCATACTATCCGAAAAATGGATCTCCAAACAGCGGAGACGTTGGCGAGAGCCCCCGCACACAATGTTGTCTGATACTAGGGTAGAATTCCCTAAGTTTAAAAAGGTATTGAATTAGATCAAATTAATTTATGATCAAAGGGAGAAAACTCTATAAATATTGGGTGGGTTTATACCTAAAAATAGGTCTAAAAATAGATTTTCTAAACATGTGTTGGACTGTGTCTTAAAATGCTGGACATAAAAGTGAAATTAAATGGGTTTTAAACAACAACAGGATTAAAACTACTATAGAGGTAGGTGAATAAATATACCTTGATCCCAAACAATGTAAAGATTAAGGAGATCTTGGTATTTTAAGACTGTAAAATGTATTTTTCTTGGTTGATTGCAGACGGGGGAATGTAAACATAGGTAAAAATAGACAGAAAAATTGTTAGAGAGCTCGTCCGTAACAGGAGTAGTTTGGTGTACAGGGCTAGAGCTTTCAATCACGGAGTGAATCCTATCAAAAAGTATGTCATCTAAGATATATAATAACGTCTGTGACCAAAGATAGAATTAATAATAAAAAACAATAAGAGGGAATTGGTCATATGACGTCATCACTTTGGAATGTAAGTTTCCCACGGCTTAAAATGTAAACAATAGTATTTATAAAAAAGTGCTGTCTTGTTATTTCCACCGGGACAAGTCTGTAGTCAATGCAGACATGTCTGAGTGGACCTAACACACTGATCAATTAAGAAATAATATATAAACCTTTTAATGTATTAAAATTATAAGTATGAAAGATTAAAGCTTCCTATTTCAAATTGTACTAGGTAAAAATAATTTAATTTAAAATATAGGGCAATTAGAAGGAGACATTTCCAGCCCGTGTACCCCGACCACCCCGGATCCGAAGGATGATGACAATCATGTACGGTAAAGAACAGACCCGTCACCACCATGAACCCTCACGACCCGGGATATGATCAGAGCTGGGGCTTTTTTAAACTGTCCCCTCCAGTCATGTCCCAATTTGTGTTTGGTTAAAATCTTCAATTATCAACGTTGGAAATATATAGGAATGATTCACTCCATGATCTAGCAACTGCAGATTATATTTTGTCTGTCATCTGACAGTCTAGCAGGTAAGTCTCCAGAGCGAGAAAGGTGGATGTGTGGAGCGCCTTAGATGGAAACAGTAAATTGTTTAGATCAAGGGCAACTCCTATCCGTCTTAATGCTCCAGAGAGCTTATTTCTTGACACCATGTGCCCGCGACAGTGTAACAGGAAATGTTCTGTAGTGTTTCGGACATCACATTCTGGGCAGATCGATGATCCGCCCAAAATGTGATATCCTATACTCCCCGTCAAGAGATTGAATTTTAGTCTCAGTCTCGTCACGCACCTGTCCACATTTTTTGATGTGGAGTAGGCCAGTGGCGGACTGGTACATAAACCACTTGTTGAGATCGGCTGACTATGTTTGTATTTTGTCAGCCTTTGTGCCCATTTAGTTTTCATGTGGTTTTTTATTATCGAATAGATTTCAGATTTTGACAGGGGAACCTTATCACATACAGACATTTTCAGCGCGTCTTTGGCCGCGATATCCGCCATCTCATTTCCCTGGAAGTCGACATGTGCTGGAACCCA
Source organism: Serripes groenlandicus (assembly GCA_031761405.1). Lineage (NCBI taxonomy): Eukaryota > Metazoa > Mollusca > Bivalvia > Cardiida > Cardiidae > Serripes > Serripes groenlandicus. The sequence goes on from JASEVX010000106.1 coordinate 25,365, forward strand.
CACTAAGGTAACTTTGATGTTATTGACATGGCACTGATCATGAAGGGATAGTAAATTTTCTAAGAGATCAGGCCTTGAGTTGCTATTTCTAATTTGAATGGATTGCAATACCGAGAGTGAATCAGACAGAATAGCAACTTTTTTGTGTGGTTTATTAACCAGAGTCCAGCTTAATGCATAATTAATTGCAGTTAGCTCTGCTACATAAATAGATAACTGATTGCTGAGCCTTTTAGCGATTTTGACATTTCGCTCTGGTATGACCATTGCAGCAGAGACTGCGTGTTCGGTGTTTTTGCTGCCATCAGTGAAAATTTGTAAATGCTCAGCGAAGTTCACTTTAACGTGTCTTTCTGTTATTTTTAAAATGGTGGATGGTACATCGCTTTTTTTAAATTGTGAACTTAGGGATATGTCGACTTTGGGATTAGATAGCATCCATGGGGCGTCCAGACGCGGTCTGAAGTCTGCTACACTGATTTCATCGATTCGGTATTCTACGGCCAGCTGTGATACAGCGGCGCCAAATGGCAATTTTGGATTTTTGAATCTTGCTTTTACATAGAACCCCGTTCCGATGATCGCGTTCACAGGATTGCAAGGCCTGCTCGCAACCCTAGTCCAGTATTTAAGGGATTGGCTTTCACGTCGCAGGTCCAAGGGCTCTATCCCAGCCTCCTGTTCTAAAAGGGTAGTTGGGGTGGAGGGGAGGGCTCCAATTGCTAAAACCAGGGCCTTATGCTGGATAGAATTTAACATTTTAATCCCTAACCTTGCTGCACAAGCATAGAATATAGCACCGTAATCTAGCTTTGGACGTATCAAGGACTTATATAGAAGAAGGAGGGATTGTTTATTAGATCCAAATTTTGTCCCTCTCAACATTCTCATAGGATTTAAGTCCTTATGGCATTTGGTAATTAGATCTTTTATATGCGGCAGAAAGTTGAATTTTTGATCGAGAGTCATGCCTAGAAATTTGACTGTCTTTTGAAATTTTATTTTAGTGCCGCCTAAAGATACGTCCACAGGGTGCTGTGTTCTGTTTCCAAAAAGGATCCCTACTGATTTTGATTGGGAGATTTTAAATCCCCATTTTTGGGACCATCGCCAGATGGAGTCCAGCCCTACTTGTGCTTTTTTTTGTAGGGTTTTGACACGGACTCCTCTCAACCATCCGCCAGAGTCATCTGCAAATTGGCTGATTACCATCCCAGACCCCTTTATTGCATCTGGGAGGTCATTAATTAAGAGAGAGAAGAGTAAAGGGGATAATATGGCGCCTTGCGGGGTACCTCTCGTGAGGGTTTGACTGTCCGAGATAGTATCCCCTACTTTAACCCTTATTTTTCTATCCAGCAAAAAGGATCTGATATAGCTGAAACATCGCCCTGTGACACCGTGTGCTTGTAATTTGTATAGAATGCCTGAGTGCCATGCAAGGTCAAATGCGGCCTCTAGGTCAAGGAATATGGCCAGAACGTAATGTCCCCTATTTTTTGCATAAAGGACATCATGTTGCAGCCTAGCAAGCTGATCTAGTGTGCTGCGACCCTTCCGGAAACCAGATTGGAAGGGATTAATAACTTTTTTTGATTCAAGATGATTTTCTAAGCGTGCCTTCACCATCCCCTCCAGCAATTTCCCGGGGTGAGAGGTGAGACTTATCGGTCTGTATGACTTAGGGTCGTTTGGGTCTTTATCTTTCTTAGGCAACGGTATCACACAGGCTACTTTCCAATCACTGGGAAACCTCCCCTCTCCCCAAACCTTATTGAAGAATGTAAGCCATATTTGGAGGGCTGGCTCGGGCATATGTTTGAACATAGTATATGAGAGTTTGTCTAACCCCGCAGTGGAGTTCTTCCTGCTACTAATGCAATCCTTTAATTCTGTTAGAGTGAAGTCAATGTTTATTGGGTTATTCTTATTTTCTATGAATGGAGAGTTAAGGATATTATGATGGGTTTTTTCAAATTTTTTCTGGTTGACCAATACTTCTGGGGCAATGTTTTCTGTACTTGACACTTTGGCATAATGGTTGACAAGAAGGTTGGCCTTGTCAAGGGGGGTTATTGCATCTTTTTTATCTCCCTTTAGGATAGGAGTAGGACTGAATGTATTTCCTTTAATTCTGCGAATTTTTCTCCAGAAGTCTAAAGAATTTTTAGGGTCAATAATACAGGATTCGCAGAATTCGTTCCAGTCAACCTGGTCAAATATAAAGACGCCTCTAAACATAGTAAAGAGGTCGTGCTAAAAAGTAAACAACATGACCCATGTTCGAACTTGACTTACATATCATCAAGACAAACATTCTGATAAAGTTTCACCAAACAAAAAAATGCGGACTCTAGGGTGTTAACAGGATTTTCCTTCAATTTGACCTAGTGCCCTACTTTTTGACCCAACATGACCTACATATCATCAAGACAAACATTCTGATAAAGTTTCAACATGCTCAAGTTGAAAATGTGGACTCAAGAGTGTTAACAAGATTTCCATTCAATTTGACCTAGTGACCTAGTTTTTGACCTCATATTGCCCAGTTTCAAACTTGTCCAAGATTTGATGGAGATGAATTTTCTGATAAACTTTCATGAAGATTGGATGCAAAATGTAGCCGGTAGAGTGTTATTAAGCGCAAATGTTGACAACGCACGACAGACTGACGCCGAACAAAATGTGATCACAATAGCTCACCGTGCACTTTGTGCACAGGTGAGCTAAAAAGGTTCACAGAATGGTATGTCATTGTTAATATAACTATTCTCAGATCATCTTTTTTTTTTTTATATAGATACCAAAGGCTATTCAACGAGAAGAGTACAAGATACACTGCATATTTTGTGAAGAGTACTAAAATATTAGCCAATATTCCATTGCTAAAGAAGAAGACTGAAGGACAATGTTGTCGGCATGAAAAGGAAGACGGTACATGAAGAGTACGAAAGACAAATAAAATTATAGCAAATATATTTATAATTGAGCACATCCATTCGGAAATATACAATGATTCCTAGTAGACCCTGATCAGTCTGTGCATTTTTGCAGTCTGATTACAATTCAGACTATTCATAAATAAACAACTCGCAAAAGCTTTAAATAAGCTTCTGATGAATTGTGTACACTAACAAAACTGCATAGGAACCTACTAATGTAAGTCTACACTAATCACTGTCACATATGCCACTGTCACATGCATTGACTTAAAAGTTATCAAAAATCTTCTGTTGCATTTACATCAAAAAGGTTATTGAATATTAAATGTGTTTTCTACATATTGTAATTGATTTGCGTTAATCTCTTCCCCAATACAACAAATCTGCTGCAGACTCCTTCTAAAATGACCATTGAAATCATTGAGGCAAAAGAAGAAATGGCCTTATATGAGCAATTTCTCATTTTGCCACAATGTTTTCAACTTTTTTCACTAAATTAAAAGTTTCCAGAATTCATCTCTTTTTCTAAAACATTTAATTTAAAATATGGATAAAATTTATAATTACTAGTAAAATTGATGAAAAGAAATGAAAACATGGTGGTAAAAGAAACATATATATATATAGCAAAATGCTCCTGCTAATAAGGGTTAAAATTTGATCAATAGTTGGAATGAAGCGCAAATAGCTTATCAGTAAAAGACATTTGTAATAATGCATCAATCTTTGAACAATTTAAAAGAGAACCACCACAGGAACATTACTTTGAAGTTTTATTGAAATGTGGGTCCATTGGTTTAAGAGGTCGAGTTGTTGAAACTAAAAGTTTATTTTACAACTTTTCTGATGCCGCCTGGCAACTTTCTTTTTCAACTAATCAATATGGCTTGAACAATACACTATGTACAGTGTCACTACAGAAATATTTCTGCTAAACTATCTTGAAATCAATCAGCCGAGAAATTTTATAAGGACGAAATTTTGAAGTAATGTCATTTTGCCCCTTTTCTTATGCCATCTGAAAGCCATGTTTTCAACCAACCAATATGGCTTGAGTACAATTTGTAGAGTGTTACTCAAAGACAATTTCTACTAAATTATCTGGGGAATAAGACAAGCAGATTCAGAGAAGAAGAATTTTAAAGTTATGTCATTTTTCTCCCTTTCTGATGCTGCAGCAACAAAAGTTCTATATCAAATTTACATATTTTTGACTCATTATGGAAAAGGAACCAAAAGTAACATTCATGTTAAGTTTGGCTGAAATTGGACCTGTGGATAAGGATGATATGTCATTTGAAACTAAAAGTTAATTTTACTCCTTTTCTAATGTCTCTTCTATCCTATATCTTAACACCAATGAATATGGCTTAAACAATTAGTGTAGAGGGTCACCCAAGAAACATTTCTAGTAAAGAATAATTGAATCCAACAAGCGGATTTAGAGAAGAAGAATTATAAAGATTGGCCATTTTTCCCCTGTTCTGAGGCCTCGGCAACCAAAATTCTTCATATGTTTTTAAATCTTTGAACAAATTTAAAATGGGACCACCAAAGAACTATTCCTGCGAAGCTTGGTTGAAATGTGTACAGGGTTAAGGAGGAGATGATGAGTTATTTGTAATATCAATTAAACAGAATCTCAGAGGTCCAGATCATTTCTCTCTTAAAGCAAACCCAATATTGTGGGTACTCAAAAAGAATCGCCTCACTGAGACGATTCTTTGGAGTACCAACAACATAGCGTTAGAGGGTCAAATAAAGATTTTAGAACATGTAAAAAGCCCCTTATCTAGAGATCTGGCCGATCTTCAGAACACACTTTTAATAATTCTATAAACAAAATCTTGAAAACATTGAAACTGTCCTGTTGATTTAAAAGAACTTGTTTTGCTATAGACATGTTGTTCAATTCAGTCAATTACTTTCCAATCTATACATGCAGTTGCATTTCGACAACTGCAAAAGATGACTTTTGAAAACATTGAGACAAAAGAAGAAGTTTCTCAATATAAGCAATTTCTCATTTTGCCACAATGTTTCCAACTTTTTCAATAATTAAAGTTTCCATAATTTTGGCTCCTTCTAACATAAATTGTTATGTTGAAAAAAGTATATATGAGCCTGAGCATGGGAAAATGTACGAGTTGGCTTTTGTGAACAGTATAAAACCGGATAGGTTTTTGCATCCACACATTCTGTTCAGGATCTACACTGTTCATATACTACTTAGACAAGCTTGTTATAAAATGTTATCAACGTGTGAAGATATTCAATTGTATTGCATGCAAGAAACATTTTTAGTTGTTGGTTAAAATATGTATACAATAAATGTCATCATTATTTAGTTATACAATTTTTTTGGAGTTCTCATTGTGGACCAAGGTTAGACTGCATACATGTATATGTATCTAGGATGTCCTTGGTCAACACTGTTCTCAAATGTTAAAAGTTCTTATGAATGTTATAAATCAGCATGTGGTGTCGCAATGATTAAGTTTTCATGACATTTTAGTAACATTTAGTTTTGAATACCTCTATTTAGAAATTGTTATAATTGCTTTTTCTATCAATGTAAATGAATTAAAATACATTTCCACATCATCTGAAAAGAAAATCTATGTAATGATTGGATAAAACTGTCTTTAACAAAAGGGCAATGTGTCAAGAAAGTTTCTGTTAACTCTATTTGAAGAGCCTGATCAAACTTCACTCAGACATATATATATATATATTGATCTGGAGTTACACTAACCAAATATCATAACTGTTCAAATGTAGTTTAGCAAACTTAAAGATACATTGTACTTTTTAACCATATCTCAATATATCATTTTGGAAAATCAATGTTTGTAGAATTACATCTCATTGCTTAAAGTTGATAATAATATACATCTATAATTAAAACATGGATCAAACTGTCAACTTTGCTGTCTCGTGGACAGATCAAACTGTTATTGCTCAAATGATGTTGCCACAAAATAAACTGTTCATAGTCTGTATGCCTTTTTCTCTCATTATAAGAATCTTGCATGGATGTGAGAATGTCCATCCTGTAGCTGGTGGCTACCTCCAAAACTGCCTCACCAAGGCAATCCACTCAAGTCCTCACTCCTGCAAATATAAAAATAAATATGATATATATATATAATATATATATATTTATCATTTCTACTTAAACAACAAGAGGGCCCTGGAGGCATGAACAGCTCCTCTGGTCAAAGGCTCGAGGTGATCTAGCATCATTACTATTTGTCTGTTGATTGTTAACTTTAAGCTACAACATATCCTCCATAACCACCAAACAAATTTCAACCCAACTCTTCACAGGAATTTTCTGACAAAGATTCAAGATGCTAATGCAACACTAATATTGTCTTTGAAACACCAGAGGTATAATGTCCTATTAACTTATTTTGCATATGTACTGTATATCATAGACAATAATTATTATTATTATTGTATATATCATAGAGCTAGACTGAAACTGATTAATACCCCCACAATACTACCTTTTCACATAAACATATGACACTCAGAATAAAACAATGGTCTAGTTGTACCCTTTCTCACATACCACAACTCTGCAGCAGATGACTTTGAAATCAAAACTATAAAAATTACAAGATGTGTTTGTGAAACACTGATGCCCCCGAATGGCAACATCTAGGTCAAAGGTCAAGGTCGCCAGGTCAAAAATGTTGGTACTGACAGAAAGGCCATGTCACAAGGAATATACATGTGAAATATGGTAGCATTACCTGTTATGGTTCAAAAGTAGTGGTCAAAGTTAAAGTTTTTTTCGAGAATGGCAATATCTAGGTCAAAGGTCAAGGTCGCAAGGTCAACAATTTTGGTTATTGACAGAAAGGTCATGTCACAAGGTATACACATGTGAAATATGGTAGCCGTACCTGTTATGGTTCAAAAGTAGTGGTTAAAGTTTTTTTCGAGAATGGCAACATCTAGGTCAAAGGTCAAGGTCGCAAGGTAAAAATTGTTGGTACTGACAGAAAGGTCATGTCATAAGGTATACGCATGTGAAATATGGTAGCCGTACCTGTTATGGTTCAAAAGTAGTGGTCAAGGTTAAACTTTTTTTTGAGAATGGCAACATCTAGGTCAAAGGTCAAGGTCGCAAGGTCAAAAATGTTGGTACTGACAGAAAGGTCATGTCACAAGGAATACACATGTGAAATATGGTAGCCGTACCTGTTATGGTTCAAAAGTAATGGCCAAGGTTAAAGTTTTTTTCGAGAATGGCAACATCTAGGTCAAAGGTCAAGGTTGCAAGGTCAAAAATGTTGATACTGACAGAAAGGTCATGTCACAAGGAATACACATGTGAAATATGGTAGCCGTACCTGTTATGGTTCAAAAGTAGTGGTCAAGGTTAAAGTTTTTTTCGTGAAGACAGACGTGTAGACAGGCCAAAAACTATATGCCCACCGAATCGGTGATTTCGGGGGCATAAAAAACATCTTTATAAATTAAAGTATGAACATTGAATTTTGGATAGAGTTTGAAACATTGTGGTAAAAGGCGGAATTACTCATTATGATAAGTTTCATCATTTGTTACAATGTTTTCAAATCCCAGCGGCTGTACGTGTCCGAAAGTTTCAACTAACTGCTTTTCTAAATGGACTGTTAACACATTGGTGGCAAATGAAATACATTAAAAAGAATATTTGCCTTGAATTGACATCCCTTGTTAATGGTTTACAACCAAAGCTATGGGTAATTTTAAAATACCTTGTGAATACAGTTTACTATATGACACATTAAACATACAATGTTTATGAAAGTTTATCAGAACATTTTTATCAACTTCAAATTTCAGTCAGTTTCAAAACTGGGTCTTATGGAGTCAAACATAAGTTCACAAGGTCTTATTGTAAAAAACCTTCTTAACACTATTATTATTAAGGCCACATCTTTCATCAATTGATCATACAAGTAGGGATCATACAACTCCTTGAGAGATAACCTCATTAAACAAGAGGCCCATGAGGGCCTATGCTCTATTGGCATTGATCTGGCTTGTTTCAAAAGGAACCAATATGTCATCAATATTCAAATACCATGTAAGTTTGGTGAAGATCAGATAGTAAATGGAAGCTCTATTGTGTTCACAAGCTGTATTATAGCAATTTTGACAATTTCAAGGGCCATAATCCAGCCATGCATGGGTAGATCTGGCCGTTTTTTAGAAATGAACCAAACTCTCATGGATATCTAACTACTGTATAAGTTTGATTGAGATACAATAAAAAATAAGGACCGGATCTGGCTTGTTTTCAAAAGGAGTCAAGCCCTCATGGATATCTAACTACTGTATAAGTCTGGTTGAGATACAATATTTACAATCTTTTATAGCAATTTTGACTATTTCAAGGGCCATAATCCAGTCATGCATGGGCGGATCTGTGGCTGGTTTTCGAAAGGAACCGAGCTCTCATGGATATCAAACTACTGTATAAGTTTGGTTGAGATACACTCAAAAGTGAAGACTGTATCGTGTTAACAAGCTCTTTTATAGCAATTTTGACCATTTCAAGGGCCATAATCCAGTCATGCATAGGCGTATCTGGGTGGCTTTCGAAAGGAACCGAGCTCTCATAGATATCTAACTACTGTATAAGTTTGGTTGAGATACAATCAAAAGTGAAGACTGTATCATGTTAACAAACCCCTTTTTAGCAATTTTGACCATTTCAAGGGCCATAATCCAGTCATGCAAGGCGGATCTGTGGCTGGGTTTCGAAAGGAACCGAGCTCTCATTGATATCTAAATACTGTATAAGTTTGGTTGAGATACAATCAAAAGTGAAGACTGTATCGTGTTAACAAGAAATTGTTTACGGACGGACGGACGCACGCCGGACAAATCGCCATGACATAAGCCCTTCTGGCCTTTGGCCAGTAGAGCTAAAAATTAAATAATGTTCCATTGAACAACAATTTTTTTTTTATCATACAACTTGCTTATCTCAATTCTCAATAGTAATTCTCCAACTGTATTAAAAATTGTAGTGAATTACTTAAATGAATGTTTGTTGGATAGAAATTCATTGTCAAAAGATACTTGATTTATCTCATACTTCCTTGTTTCAAAAGGAAACCACATTGTACATATTTAATTGTAATTTGTCTGTATTTTGTTGCCATAACCATTTATTGTTAATGTGTTAGTGCTAATAAAGTTATATTGTTACAAGTCATATCTACCAAACCATAAAATTGTCATACACATGTAGACATCTACTTACTGCAAACACAGACAGACATCTGTCTTGTGGAAAGTCACAACACTCCCTCAGCTTCTCTGTTGGTATCTGTCTGCATCTGCCACATACACATTTGGGACTTCTGTCATAATTTGCTGGACCTGCTGGGGTAACTAGGCTGAAGATTCTCTGTCTGCCAATTTGAATTTGTCCTCTGACATTTCATCAACATTCAACAGAGATCTGTAAACAAAATAATCACTGTGACTTCAAGGCAGCCAAATAGTATGATTCACCAAAATGGGTTTTAAGCTGTAATTCACAGAATCATACTTTCACTTTAACAATTTGACAATTACTCAGCATTTGTATCCCTCCAAAAATGCTTGACATTCATGTTAACATATGTTGATTTATGAAAGAATTGTGATTTATTGCTGATGTTAGTTCACAAGTAGAAATATATTGAAATACTGGCATTAATATTTTCCCCCTTAACTTAAAAGTTATATATTATTATTATTATGCATATATGTATTATGTATATTTGCAATATGGACATAGTAAATGTACATCTGTTGGGGATTCATGTACATTAAATTGTCTTGGTCACATTAGTACAGAAGTATTTCTCACATTAATAGTATCCTGGCAACTAACAGCTTGAAACGTTGGATCCAAATGGCATCCTTCTTCTACCTCAACCCTTTACAAACACAACTGTCACCTCCTCTTCACAAGAATGTTCAATATTACTCTGAAAGCAAAATTAAAACAATTTAAAGTAGAAGCCTACATCAGAGGGAGCTATCAATATGAAACTTGAGTTTTCAGGATCATTTCAGCTATGTGAAGCTAAATATATCTCAAATATGTGGATATGGATAGGTAACATAACATATTTTTGTTATTGTCTGGATCCATTTGAGGGCATGAAATATTGTTAATATATATATATAATTTTTTTTTTATGAATTTTTAAAACCGGATTGATCTTAGAAATACATTGTCAACTGAAGGAATTGAAAAATGTTAATAACTAAAAAAGGGGCTTGTTAAAGTCTAAGAGAACTACACAGATCAAAAGTGTATATATTTAAGTTGTTTCTATTTTAAAAGGTCTCTGATCTATATTTCTCGATTTTGTGAATTGCACATCTGCATTTCCATAATCTACATTTCTGACTATATATCTAAGAAAAGAAAAAAGTGGTATGACTAGGTCTGTTTTATTAAATACATTCATGAATGGTCAGTTCAGTGCTCAGGCAGAAAAAAAAAAGATTTAGCAGAATAATCAAGGACTTTTTGACACTCTGTACTTATTTAGTATTTGATTTCATTAAACAAAATTGTTAGGGCTTTGATCTAGGCCTATATTTCTTGATTTTGTGAATTTGACATCTGCTGGTGGTATGTTAAAATCTGCATACCGTATACCGTAAGACTAGAAAGGAAAAAGATGTATGCCTGAGTCTGTGTAATTAAAGACATTCAATGGCAGTTCAGTGCTTTGTCAGAAAGTAAGAAATATTAAGCAGAATAAACAGGAACTTTTTGACATCCTCGAATTACTTAGTATATTTGACTTCCATCAAAAAATCAAAGCGATGTGTTTACACTGGAGAAAACAATCAAAGCGCTAATAGCACTACTGAGCGAAGTACCTTCATTGATGTTGACGCTGTAACTCTGAAAACCAGCATGACAATAAGTATAAGACCTGTCTTAGGTTCAACACATAAGAAACAAATTATTGTTGAAAGTGCTACTTTTGATACAAAAAAAAGGTTATGCAAAATATGATATCATCCTTGTGTATGTTTATCCGAAAGACATTAATTAAACCTTAATTCAAAACACAGAGGAAAGGAATAAAGGAAGAGACCATTTATTCATGCCCTGTATGACCGCTCTCTGAACTTATTGAGCGAGAATCAGTTATATAATCGAGATAGTAACAGGAGACCTCATAACCGTTTATGATATCTGATAGTTTTACAACTTACTTACCCTTTTTCTCTAAACCGAAATTAGAGGCCGGCGAATTGGAACATATCCTTAATTTCCCCTAATACAGGGACAGTGTTATACACTGTATTAATTTTCATGCTACAGGTTTGAGACATTGTGTAAAAGGGAGGAATAAGTCATTTTGAGTAATTGTTACATTTTCTAGAAAAGTTTTCAAAATTCACCCGCTTGATTTGTGTCGTATTCTATCATGTAAAGGGTGAACACTGACAGTTCATTAATGAGAACGTTCGAAGCCTGCCATTTCAAAGTGTTCCTCTGAGTTAATCAGTTTTCTGTGTATATACATTATGATATTATAAAACGTTGTTTAAAGTGACTGGGTGACTAGTCTACAGTGTGATAATATTGAATGAAATCAAAAGTATTTGACATTGTACATATTGATAACAATCTAGTTCACAGTGGAATTACTTTTTGAACTCATTCATGAAGGCGGACTCGGGCAAAAAGGCCTGTCGAAAGTAGTGCGATGCGAATGAAAGCCAATCAAATGAAGTAATCTCAAATCCTTCCGCGGTTGTGTGTGGTTGCAGCTTTAAGTTGGATTTTTCGAAAGCAGGCATGCTATGGAAACCAGACGTTTCCCCCCCAAACTGTTTCCTCCCTGTAGACGTTTCCTCCCCAAACCATTTCCTCCCAAGACGTTTCCCCCCCAAAGTGATATACCTATAGACGGTTCCCTCCCAAAATTATTTTGACACCAAATATGTGATATAGTGTTAAAATATTGATGAATTTGATCTAAAATAGATACTTTATTTTCATTAGTTTTTGTTACATTTATGAATGTAACAGTTTATTAAATGAATTATTTGATAGTTTCATTACAATTATTTAATATGAGGTAAATTTTAAATTGTAATGAAAGAATAAAATAATTCCTATGTTTGTGATTAAAATTACTTTTCAGTCAGATAAAACATGAAATATTGTGAGTTTGTAAGTATTTTTATGTCTTCAGTGAATACTTGTAATGTGAGAAAATTATCCTAGAATAAGATAGTAAAAATGTTACGTAAATTATGTGGCTACACTTATCCTGTATCATTTTAAAAAGCTACTTTTAATAATAATTCGTAAGTTATTCAAAAGAAAAAAATAACATCCTGACTTCATTATTTTGAAAAGCACCCATAACTGACTTATCATAAAATAAAATATAAAAAAAATCTCTTACCTGTTCCACAGGTTCTTAATCTATGTTGCCAAAGTTGGCAAGAATCACACATGATTCCATGTTGCCTTGGACGTACGTCCTCAGCACACACAATACACTGATCTGGCATTTATAAATAGTATATCTAAATAGTATATCCAAATAATCACAAATGAACAACTATATGAAATTTATGAAACTCTATTTTAACAGCAATTAATTCATGAAAGCATAAAACTGCATTAATTTCTTTGGTTTATATACTTTATTACATATTACTCAAAACAACTATTATCCCAATTAAAATATTTATATCTAAATGAAAACAAAACAACAAAGTTACAGACTACAATTAATAATTAGCAGAAAATATTGAACCTTCAAACAACACAATGTTATTCACTGATTGTCAAACATTTAAGCAACACCTAATTATATTTAACAATGAAATCAAGATCAAAAAACTTAATTAATTAAAATTAAAAAAAAAAAAACATCAAACATACTTTAAATGCAAACATACTAATTACCTTTATAAATGATTTAGCAACATTTAAGTAACATCATTAAAGAAAATTATTTTTTATTCAAAACCCTTAACAAAGTGTAATTACATTTTAACTAAATATATAAAACTATTCATACTTGTTTATCTAGACTACTATAAGGTGTAGTGACCCCTCTCATTTTCTATATATATAATGCTACTGCAGACGTTTCCACCCCAATTTTGGGGGGGAAACGTCTTGGGAGGAAACGTCTTGGGAGGAAACGGTTTGGGGGAGAAACGTCTGTCATTCCATGCTATGAGCTTTCGGATCGCTTCGCGACCCTTCGCTCAAAAACGAATAACAGCAGCACATAGCGATGTGTTTATACTGGAGACAATATAAACTAACAACAGCGCATATAGCTATTCAAATTGAAATGAAAGGGGTCACCGATTTTGGTCAGTCACGGAATCGGGGCAATGGACGTGATAAATGCAGTTGAACATCTGTACAAACAAACATAAAATAAATTCATACATATCTGGTACAAATAATACTGCCTCTGTAGTATTGATACATTAATGAGATATTTAAATAGACCATGAACTAAATTGATGCAATCGAATGTTATTGACCAAACCAGGGACAACATATTGACCAAACCATTCATTTTTAGGAGCAATGTTACAATGTACAGTTAATTTCCCCCAAGGAACCCCTTTCCACCTTGCTCATGTGTAGTACCCCTTTTATGAAAACTTAAATATGTTTTCGCACTTAGCCTCAAACAGTATGTTCATGTTGTATTGAGTTATTTCCTCAATATAAAATATAAAATATGATACTTCTCGGGCATGCGCAATACCACATAACGGAACGAAACGAATCGATGGCGAAAATTAATTTAAACAGGTCATGAGTTCGAATTTTTTACTCGCTTTCTGTTACTCAGTTAGATTATTGAAATACGTAATATAGCTCAAACGTGTTTATTTAATGTAAACTATGCGATTATTCGCTTCTCTTTGCGTCAAATGTGAGCAATTATACTGCTTTAAGCAATTTCTCAGTTTTCAACTTTACAATTAATTTACGCAGAATTTGGCAAGTTGTTTTCAACGTCTTTTGCTGCAGATCTGTCGTTTATCGAATAGGATTAATTGTAAACTCGGATCTGGGGCTAAGGTCTTTAATTTCTAGTGTTATCTTTTACCACAATTAGGATCCGAAGAAAATATAATTATTATTAATTATACCGACAATCCATGTATGATTTTATTACGGAATGGTATATGTTTACTGTCAACCATTGTCCATAACAATTGTGTTTGCTTGCGATTTAAATGTAAGACAATGAAACACTTCTAAAGGTATATTTAAAGTGGATTTGAATGTAAGACAATGTACCACTTCTTAAGGTCTATTTTGCGCTTAGAAAATAAACAGTTTGTGCAAATTAATAATTATTGATAATTAACACCAAAAGCGGGCCAGAATAGGTGAAGAAAAAAAATATGCATGGGTAAAAACGGTAATTGCTGTACATCAAAGAGCGACTGATTAACAAACATATTCTAATGATGTTTTGCCATCTTTAAAACATATAACTAGTAAGTACAGTAACCATTTTGTGAATGTTCGTTAACGTGATTACATGTATATTGAATTAATTTATCATGGCGTATTCTAAGAGTGATTTTCTAAGTTGGGATGACGATCTAGACCTTGCTAATTTGGTAGGGGATTACACTTGCAGTGACATAGAGTTTTCGGATGAGGAGATTGAAATTGTTACTAGTACTAAAAAGAAGCAGCAGAGAACAAAACCCTCTGAGAATACAAAGGGTCGTTATTTGTGTTCCGTATGTACAACTACTTATTCGTAAATATCTGGAATACGTTGCCACATGCGCAAAAAACATGGAGTGACAACTGTGAAAAGTATGTGTCTTTTGAATACTATTTGATATTGTTGCTGGATAGATGACATGAGTTCGACCATGCAGTCGGATATAATTTTGGGCATTTCTTTGCTGCTGTAACTCAATCCAAAGGCCATTTATTATTCCCAAATCATTGTGACTAGCGTGTGTGTATTTCTGAGCCGTTTTTGATTTTGTTCTTGGACCTATTCTTTTCGAGTTCCTCACTTTAGGCATATTTATATATTTGGCATGGTCCCTGTAAACATAAAGTAAATGAAGATTATAATGGAATCAGTGATGTGCTTCAAAACAGTAATTTCCCTAATAAGAATGTGGGGGTTGGGTAAATGCGCAAATGGTACATTGTTGTTTTTTGAGAATAAATCAAATTATACAGATTAATTCGAAAGATATAAGATTGCTATTCGACTCCAATATGAACCTAGGTAGACACAGGCATTTTTTAAAACATAGAATTTGGTTGTAGACAATTAGTTTTATGCCATGTTCAACATTATTTCAGTTATATATAACAGCAACATTTCACATAATATTGATTCTGGGATAAACAAAATAATACTAGACAATGCACTTTGCACAAAGGCCTTCAACCATGACTCGTGCCACGACAGGGGTTAGTTTAAACAAGAGGGCCATGATAGCCCTGGATCGCTCACCTGATTTTTTTTTCACTGTAGCTATATAAGCCCCGCCCCCTGGCGGCCATAGTTTCCGACCAATCAACTTGGCTTGAAGGAATCTGATAGTGGGTCAATCAAGGAACATTTCTACAATTATTTGAAAATCGGCCTGACACTTATGGAGTAGAAGATTTTTTAAGTTTTCACTATAACCATATAATGCAAAATAGCCCTGCCCACTGGCGGCCATGTTTTTAGACCAATCAACATGGCTTGAAGGAATCTGATAATGGGTCACTTAAGGAACATTTCTGCATATTATTTGAAAATCGGCCTGACACTTTTGGAAAAGAAGATTTTTTAAGATTTCACTATAGCCATAAAAGGTTAAAATATCCCCGCACCCCTGGTGGCCATGTTTTTCGACCAATCAACATGGCTTGAAGGAATCTGATAGAAGGTCATCCAAGGAGCATTTCTACAAAATTATTTGAAAATCTGCCAACCAGTTTGAGAGAAGAAGATTTTTAAAGTTATCACTTTAGCCATATTAGGCAAAATAGCCCTGCCCACTGGCGGCCATTTTTTTGACCAATCAACATGCCTTGAAGGAATCTGATAGTGGGTCATTTAAGGAACATTTCTACAAAATTATTTGAAAATCAGCCCGACACTTTCGGAGAAGATTTTTTAAGTTTTCACTACATAGCCATATAAGGCAAAATAGCCCCGTCCCCCTGGTGGTCATGTTTTTCGACCAATCAACATGGCTTGAAGGAATCTGATAGAGGGTCATCCAGGGAACATTTCTACAAAATTATTTGAAAATCGGCCTGACACTTTCGAAGAAGAAGATTTTTTAAGTTTTCACTAGTTTTTTTCGTTTCGTTGCCATGGCAACCAGAATTCTGCATGGATCCAAAAAATGTTAAGGAATTCTGGTGAGGACATGAGAGGATGCTTTCTGTGAAGTTTCATCCCAGTTGACCCACCGGTTACAGAGGAGCAAATGTTGACGGACGACGGACGCCGGACTATAAACAAGAGGCCCAAGAGGGCCAGTATCGCTCCACGGCCATAATGCAAAAATCAAATCTCCAAACAGCCATGCCCCCTGTTGGCCATGTTTTTTACAACCACCATGGCTAAAGGAATCATGTAGAGTGTCACCTAAGGAATGTTTCTTCAAAATTATTTGAAAATTGGCCGACACTTTCGGAGGAGAGGATATTTTAAGTTTTCACAAAAGCCATATAAGGCAAGATAGCCCCACCCCCTGGTAGCCATATTTTTCAACCAATCAACATGGCTTGACGGAATCTGATAGAGGGTCAGCCTAGGAACATTTCTAGAAAAATTATTTGAATATCAGCCAGACACATCGAGTAGAATATATGAAATGAAGACAAGGAATCGAGTTAGACAATGTTCAGTTGCACGGCCGTTTTCGTTAGGTCAGGGCGGCCCGAGAGCCCCGGTTTCAAAACAGGTTCAATGCTATACCATTTCAAGCCGTTTACAATTAAGAGTAGAACAAACAGAAGGATATGTTTAAGACATCTACTGACAGCTTGTCAGACCTGCTGCAGTTTTTTGAAATCATAGTGGCTTTGACGCGACACGGTTAAAAAACGACCGTACAGTCGTTCAAACCTGCTGCAGCATTCTGAAGCGTCAATGCTGCTATACCATTTCAAAGAGTTTACAATTAGCGTAGAACAAAAGGAGGACATGTTTAAGACATTCTAAAGAAATAACGTGCAAAAAGGAGCTCACCTTTAAGGCTTTATGTACACGACGGCGTCTGTTCTGTGTTTAAATATCTGCAGCCACATCGAGTAGAATATATGAAATGAAGACACGGAATCGAGTTAGACAATGTTCAGTTGCACGGCCGTTTTCGTTAGGTCAGGGCGGCTCGAGAGCCCCGGTTTCAAAACAGGGTCAATGCTATACCATTTCAAGCCGTTTACAATTAAGAGAAGAGCAAACAGAAGGATATGTTTAAGATATGTTTAAGACATCTACTGACAGCTTGTCAGACCTGCTGCAGTTTTTTGAAATCATAGTGGCTTTGACGCGACACGGTTGAAAACGACCGTACAGTCGTTCAAACCTGCTGCAGCATTCTGAAGCGTCAATGCTGCTATACCATTTCAAAGAGTTTACAATTAGCGTAGAACAAAAGGAGGACATGTTTAAGACATCTTAAGAAATAACGTGCAAAAAGGAGCTCACCTTTAAGGCTTTATGTACACGACGGCGTCTGTTCTGTGTTTAAATATCTGCAGTCACGTCGAGTAGAATATATGAAATGAAGACACGGAATCGAGTTAGACAATTTTCAGTTGCACGGCCGTTTCCGTTAGATCAGGGCGGCCCGAGAGCCCCGGTTTCAAAACAGGGTCAATGCTATAGCATTTCGAGCCGTTTACAATTATGAGTGGAACAAACAGAAGGATATGTTTAAGACATCTACTGACAGCTTGTCAGACCTGCTGCAGTTTTTTTTTAAATCATAGTGGCTTTGACGCGACACGGTTAAAAAACGACCTTACAGTCGTTCAAACCTGCTGCAGCATTCTGAAGCGTCAATGCTGCTATACCATTTCAAAGAGTTTACAATTAGCGTAGAACAAAAGGAGGACATATGTTTAAGACATCTAAAGAAATAACGTGCAAAAAGGAGCTCACCTTTAAGGCTTTATGTACACGACGGCGTCTGTTCTGTGTTTAAATATCTGCAGTCACGTCGAGTAGAATATATGAAATGAAGACACGGACACGGTTTGGCTTAGATCACTATATTGAAGAAAAAGACAGGGCCCATTCGTATATTTTGACATACCGGTCTCACTCTAGTACTAATTAACTTTAGTGCATATCAATTCGCGCTCAAAACCTTTTAGCCATATCTCAATTACATGACATCACCCCGGAAAACTATTACTACCTTTGTTCAAGTCTTTGGTATGACGCGGTCGTTTATATTTCACAGTGTTGTTGTTTTGATTATAGTATGTAACGGTCGACAGTACAGACTGGCTGATCTTATTCTACAACGGTAGCAATTAACGTTGGCAGATCTACTTAAATTGTATTGAAAATGGTCTTAATCACAATTCAAACAAACACGCATTGTTATAGCCTCGGGAGAACTCAACTCAATTTTTTATTTAGGCAACCGGCACTTAAGTACCATTGGCTTATGGTACAAGTATATACACGTGAAGAATATGGCTTAACATGACATCACCCCGGAAAACTATTACTACCTTCGTTCAAGTCTTTGGTATGACGCGGTCGTTTATATTTCACAGTGTTGTTGTTTTGATTATAGTATGTAACGGTCGAAATGACAGACTGGCTGATCTTATTCTACAACGGTAGCCAATTCAAACAAACACGCATTGTTATAGCCTCGGGAGAACTCAACTCAATTTTTATTTGTTTGGAACAAACAAATTTAGTAGCTGCAATTCTGAAGCCGTTCGTCTTATGTAAAAGTCCATGAATTTCATACGCGTGAAAGTAGTACTCAATACTTGCTCTTACTTTTCAAATGTATCACGATTTTTGAAATAATGATATATTTATATCGTCTTTGTTTTCTTATGTGGTTCTTATATTCAAAGAGAATTACGAAATAAAATGAAACATTGTATTTTAAAACATGAATGCGGAGAGATTTATAAATCTCAATGAGTGAACTGCTACAGGGAGAACTATTTCCGATTTAAGCTCCAGATACGGTATTTGAATTTTCAATCACGCATTGAAAATGTAGATAAAAACAGAATTGAAAATATTTTCTTTGTGCCTTGTCGGCCATATAAATATAGTATAAAGAATTAAAAAAACAAATATGTGCGTCATAAAATGCATTTAAAATGAGAGTAACACATTTGCAGAGAAATCGTGATCGTCGAATTCTATTTATAAATACAACGGTATGGGGGAGGGTCTAAAGTGCGGACGCGATCTGCGGACAAATACATTATAGAGGGAAAATGCGGACAAATGCAATATAGAGGGAAAATGCCGACGCAATAGAATATAGAGCAAATCTGCGGACGCTATGATTTGTTGTAAAAAATGTTTAATTAAAGATGGGCAACTGTGTATAATTTGTTACATATGATCATATCCGGGGTTTTCTTTGTAAATATATAATGTGTTTGATTGCTTTTATCAGTGATATAGAATAAACCAAAAATCGAGATCATGCTGAAATGGAATCTCTTTGTAAAGTGTTTTAACGACTTTCCTCTTTATATCATATCTATAGATATCAATAAAGAGAATTGATGGATTGATTTTCCGACAAGTAAATGTCTTTTGACGCATCTGCAGCGGACGAAATTTGAAAACATTGCAAGAATAGAATAGGTTGCTAGTAACTAGCCATAGGTTTTGCTTCAATTATATCCTCTCCTTTACACTCGATTGAAGGGTCATGAGTTCTAGTTATTGTTGGGCCTCTTCATTTTCTACTTTGTAACTTTCAACAGTTTTCCATGTGCCATACTACGAGGCAAATGATCCATGCAACATTCTATTCTGTAGGGTACTTGGAAGGGGCAGAACAATTTAAAAAAACAAATAAACAATAAGTATATATATATATACAACACTTTAAATCTTAATTTATTTCTAGTAATTATATATATATACAACTATAATACTAATCTATAACAAATAAGTTAAATGTTTTTTTCTTGCTGTGTAAACAGTAAAAAGCAACATATATTGAAAACATTGTGGGAAAAGGAAAATTTGCTTATTTAAACAATTTCTTAATTCCAATAACCTTTCTTTACCGTCGTATAAACCAAATTTGTATTTGAAGGCTGTTATAAGTAAAAAACTTAAATGTTGCCAATTTAATCACATATCTTATCATTATAATAGCCAAATAATTAACAAAAGTTACAATTAAAGTCCGCATCTGTTGTCGAAATATCCACAGGTGCATTAACACAAGATTTGTGAAACCAATTTGTGCATATATCACATTGTACCATGACGGTATCGACACATCCCGGCAAGTTACAAATACATACATGTATATGATAGGTTTATTGGGAAAAGGGGTTACATTTATAATTTGTTTGGAATGACACTCGTACACAATGGTAATTAACAGTGTATGGTCACGCATCCTTAATTGATTTGGCAAGCTTAAACACCCTTTAAAGGAAACAGCGGCCAGCTTAGGTGTATACTGTAGAGTAAAATTCGGACGGCACAGGTATTGGTTTTCTCTGGAGCATTTAATCTTTTTATAATGCATGATTTCAATTACTCTTTCATTTGGATAGATGTTTCTTTTTTAGCTCACCTGAGCACGAAGTAAATAACCAACGCTAAACGTCGCAAAATCTTCTAACGTTATATGTCGCATCTGTAACGCCAAATGTCGCAAAAAATTGTACTGCCGCTATATGTCGCAACATCAACGCTAAATGTTTTGCGACATTTGGCGTTACAGATGCGACATATAACGTCAGAAGGTTTTGCGACATTTAGCGTTGGTTGCGACGTTTAGCGTCAGCCTTGTGACATAAAACGTCAAGTGTGACATTTAGCGTTGGTGCGACATTTAACGTTGCTACAGTGTTCCTTGGCCGCCAGGGAGCGGGGCTTTTTTGCCTTATATGGCTATAGTGTAAACTCAAAAAAATCTTCTTCTCCAAAAGTGTCAGGCCGATTTTCAAATAATTTTGTAGAAATGTTCCTAGGGTGACCCTCTATCAGATTCCTTCCAGCCAAGTTGATTGGTCGAAAAACATGGCCGCCAGCGGTCGGGGCTTTTTTGCCTAATATGGCTATAGTAAAAACTTGAAAAATCTTCTCATCCGAAAGTTTTTGGCCAATTTTCAATTCTTTTTGTAGAAATGTTCATTGGGAGACCATCTATCAGATTCCTCCAAGCCATATTGATTGGTCGAAAAACATGGCCGCCAGGGGGGCAGGGCTATTTGGCCTTATGGCTATAGTGAAAACTTGAAAAATCTCTTGTTAAGCAGGAAGCTTTTGAATAAGATTTTAGAAAACCCTTGGTCAATGGTGATTTTTTTTGTAACAAAAATTATTAAATACTTAGATGAGTGAGTCGGGGCCATAATGGTTATCCATTTGTTTTACATGTCTTTTGAAACTTGGACATTAAATATAATATTCACATGTATGTCTCATGATTTATTTTTATAGACAACTAAAATGGCATTTAATTTTAACGGATGCGTCATTTATTCTTTTACCCGAAGTTATAATATTTATAAACAATGCATAGTTTATAAATCACACATCTATGCAAAGGCAAATGTTTGAACAGTTTTATGTACCCAAACAAATTCTGTGCCTTCAGCGCTTTGATTTATTTAGGCAACCGGCACGTAAATACCATTGGCTTATGGTACAAGTATATACACGTGAAGAATATGGCTTAACATACATTTATTTTCATGATTTAAATACACGAATACAAAAAAATATATATTCTAATATGCCTCAGAAGTACTATTATGTTTAGTTAACAACGAATTATTGTTGATGAAATTCTTAGTTATTACTAAACACCATATTTTGATTAATACAATATTCTATAACTCAGGTAGTACAGGTGTAAATGGTTCGAATTGCGGGTGAATATTGTAATTGGTTCTTCTCAGTGTGGAGCGCTCATCTCTGCTAAAAGCTTGGGGACGGTTTAACCCTTCCCAAATAAAACAAATCTTAAGCAGACGACTTTGAAAACATCCAGTAAAAACTATAGGAATTCTCTAAAAATGAAAGAAGAAGAATCATTAAAAAGAGTGAAAAATAGTGTGGCGAAAGGAGAAAATAAGCAATTCCTCTTTTTGTCACAATATTGTTTTACTTGTCTGCTGCAAACGTGTCAAAATATGCCTTCGTTTTGTAAATAAGAAATCGCACGTAATTGAGACAGAGGTTCCTTATAGGTATTAGTGGAGTGCAAGTTTGTATGTTTTTTACCGCCACGTTTAACAATATTTCAGTTATATCACGACGTTTCCTGGGTAATTAACCAGTACAACTGGTCCATTTAACCTGATACCATGGATTCAATCGTAGGGCTAACCAGACAACAATTATTTGCACAAGGAGAAAATTATTTTTCTACCATTTCTTAAGCCTCTAAACTGGTTTTATTTTATTTTCACCAGGAGCGTAGATAAGTCTTATACACATGTACGTCTGTAACAGGACGAGTCCTATAATGTGTCTACAACGGGTCCAGGCCCTTAAGGGGAAATGATTATATACCCAGATTCGACAAAATAAAAAGAGAAGAGTTATCTTTAGGTCATGTGTTTTATTGATTTTACTTTACTGCAAATATTATTAAACTATGATCATTGTGTTAGTGAAAATGAAAGCCTAAATAAAATGTCTCCCAAATGTAGCATTATTCTGAAACAATAGGTGAAAGTTACCTTTACATATCCTTGAACCAGCTCCCAAATAACTGTTTCTGGTGACTTTTATAGTATAACAACAGGGTATGTTCACAACAATTCCATGCAGAGAAACCTCCAAAAAGAGGGCCCTTACAAAATTGCAACAGAGTGATTAAATGAACCATACCAAAGTGCTTATAAACTAATCTATTTCCTTATTTAACGCCCCTCAATGCATTTCAACATAAAAGTTCATAAATTCCATAAGGAAAGCATGCCATACATGGTATTGATACTAATTATAGCAACAATAGTGCTGCTTCAATGAGTCTCAATACAACCTAAATAAACAATACTGCAAAGTGTACTATTCCAAATCGAATAAAGCAGGACCACAGTGTAAGTAATTAACAATAAGTGAAGACATAGATCACGGTTACAAATATTGCCTTATGATTGAATTTGTGTACATGTATGCAGCAAATAGTGTAGATCAAAACTTGTACTGAGCAAAC
The DNA here is from genome assembly GCA_031761405.1 of Serripes groenlandicus. Classification (NCBI taxonomy): domain Eukaryota; kingdom Metazoa; phylum Mollusca; class Bivalvia; order Cardiida; family Cardiidae; genus Serripes; species Serripes groenlandicus. The sequence goes on from JASEVX010000106.1 coordinate 48,725, forward strand.
AGTATAGATCTAGATGAGTTACAATGCAATTAAAAGAGATTATTCAGATCTTCATTGTTTCATGTAATTGAAATTGAAATTCAACCGACATGTGAAAGTAAAGATCCGAACCAGCTCAATATGTATTCCTGCTACACGTCTATCATTCCATGTCTTACCATAAACCACAATGTAATATATTTAATATGCTTACCAAATGGCGCCATTTTTATCTACATGTTTCCATGTCTTCACAGCTTAACCATTGAGTAAAAATGAGGAAATAATGGATCTCACATTGTGACGATACAGTTATACGATTTGCATGAGTTACAACAGTTCAGCTCAAAGCAATATCGCCCGGATTAGCCACCAAAACATACACTGATTTAATAACGGTTAATTACCGGTATTAACAGATGTAATACGACGCGTCTGACCTATAGATTAATCAAAGCGCTGAAAGCGCTGATGGTATAGGGGCATATGTTAGTTGAAAATATATGGCATAGATAATATAGACAAACATTGTTGAAACAATGACCTTTAAACAAACCAAACCAAAAATGTGCGAAGCACACATATTGCCTGCCTATACAATACAAATACCTAATTTATCAAAGTTTGACCCTTTTCTTGTATAAACAAAATAGAAAGATTGACAAAAAACTGAGCAGCGACCCTTAATTAAAATATTTCCAGTTCAGAAATCACTAAAGATTCACAATGTATATTGTAATCATGCTGATAAATGAAAGACAATCGAAAGCATGCTAGAGTTATGTTTCTTTTGCACTGCACATCTGTAGCTCTGAGTTTCCTATATAACACGTCTTAAATTGATACATTGGACATCTATTGAGACAATAACCGAAGAAATGAAAAATGAGTTTTACACCTAAAAAAACCAGATCAGATTTGTGTTCAAAATATTGTATCGATCTCTTAATCCCAATTTATACGTGTGACGACTTTGAAATGGATCCGCGAAACAGAAACAAAGTTTTGACCCATTAATGCAAACCGTAACGGACAGACGGACGGATGGATGAACACAAAGACGGACAGACAGTCAGTCGCTCTGGACAAAGTACAACGCTTGGGAAACACTCATTAACGAAACAAGGGCATTTCACGGAACGCATGTGTTGCATGCGAAAGTCATATAATAAGTGAGAACATGGAAAGACAAAAATATACTCACTCCAAACGCAGCATGCTAAAGTTATGGTAATGGTGCACTGCAAATGTGTAGGTCATAAGTTACCTACAAACCAAGTTTGAAATGGATACAATGGAAATTCATTGAGACAATCGCTGAACTAAATAAGGAAAAATGAAGATAACTAAGATAAGCAGACCAGAGTTATGTACCTAGTATTTTGCCGTTCTTCTGATCACACGGTATAAGTGTGACCACTTTCAAATAAATCTGCCATACAGAAACAACGTTTTGACCAATACATGCAATCCATGACGGACGGACGAATGCACATTCAGGCAGACAGCCGGCCGGACACCGGATTATACCTCCAAGCTTTACAGACAGAGAGAACTTATAAAGTATTGATTACAGAAGACTGGTTCGATGCGTCAAAACACGTCTGTGCTTACTGGAAAAGTGTTGGTAAAACAGGTCGCGTGTTGTGTTGAATATTCTCACGTGTCGCTGTATGTCGACCCAACTAGGACATAGGAATTAAATCTACAAATTAGAGATAAGATTTCAACACTGATTGATTGTGGTTTAACGCCGTTTTAAACATTTTCTACGTTATATCACGGCGGCCAGTTCATCTACAAATGTGTTTCCTTGTTTTGTCACACCAGTACTCCACACAACAATCTTCCCAACCAACTGGGTTCTTTTTCACATAGACTTAGCCCATTTGTGAAAGACGAATGTCGCATGTCGCATTGACTTATGTCAAACGTCGGAAAGAAAGTTGGCCGAAAATGTCAACATAAACACGAGTTATAACCGCAAGGTCATTATTTATTTTATAATTGAGGCGCTTCTACCGATTTTGGGACTAAAATTATAATGTATATGCATTTGCGCTAATTGAAGATTCAGCGTTCGTCAACGTGTAATCTAGTCCTAGACGTATCTGTTGACAAATAAACTAGAAATATAATCTAAATAGGTTTTTGTAAATTAACCTTGTACGGTCCCATTTCGGAGATACAATTAATTTGCAAATACTTTACAAATACCATATTCTAAGCTTTCCTAGCGGTGAGACCGTTAGTACCATTCTTTCATGGCATGTATACACAGTAGGACCTCTCTCTTTGGACGGATTATGTAATAACAAGTCCTTACCCTTGACCACGTAGACTAAATATACAGCAAACAACATTTAACTAAGCCTGAAAGTATTATTTTGAATAGTAATTAAAACATTGTGGAAAAAGACAAACTTGCTGATTATCATTTATCTGTTAAGGTTAGTCAAATGTGTCTAAAATAATAACTGTAGACAAATATTTTTGTTATCTAGGTTATAGAAAAAAATTGATTCATGTTTCAAAGCATTGTTTGGAAAGGAGGAATTGCTCATTGTCAGCAGTTGCTCCGTAGGCAAATATACTTTCAACATTCGTATGTAACTAAGTAGCTATAACGGAAACGGTTCAATCCTTTCCCGTTTAAAGTCGCTTTTCGACGCATGTGCAGCAGACGGCTGCAGAATGATTATTCGTGACCCATTTCCTCTTTTTCCAAAAAGCTATGAATAAACTATATATTTTTCCTCTTGATGTAAGGCGAAATTGCTCGTTATCATTAATCTCTAGCATGTTATTCAAAATGTGTCCGGAACGGAGATAGAGTAAAAGAATGTCCACAGTAAAACGTTTAAATATGAAAAGAATTAATTTGAAACGTGTTTGAAAGCATTGTGTGAAAAGGAGAAATTGTTCATTGTCAGCAATAGCTCCATTTTCAACAATATTTCAATATATTATCACGGAAAGGGTTCCGCTTCCATGGGGAGGATGTAACCATTTCCCGCTTACAGACGCATGTGCAGCAGACGACAATCGGAAACATTGTGACAAAAGGAGAAATTGCTTATCGTAGGCAATGTATACTTTTGCCACAATGGTTTCAACTCCTTTCAATAATTTTATCTACAGTGATTTGCACATTTTTCTATGTAAGTCGACTGTTGTAAACTAATGGGGTCACAGCACGGTCAAAGTTACCTTACACCACTGACATTAAGGTCAATCATAGTTCAGAGTGTGTTTCACTCGTTTGAACTATTTGTCTATTTAATTAATGCAAGCGGATGGTTTTTCGTGATTCGGTCGAACCAATGAAATTGTTGAAAAGGCAGATTATAACCAATCAAAACTCAATTCTGGTGTAGGTATACACATGTGGACTGTGGTTGCAGCTTTAATCCGACTCTTCGAAAGCAGCATGAGTATGGGATAGGCGCGAAACGCCCCTATCCCAAAAACTATGATTGATATGTGTTACAAATACTCGTGTTTATGGAGATACCAATAAAACTCCAACAAGTGTGCAGTTGCCACTTTTAATGAGTCCAAGCGTGCAAATAAACGGGTCATGGGGTTATAAAATATTTTATGAAAAATGGGAATATAATCATTTCGGAACAGTATACATACGCTGACTAGTCCATACTTACTAAACATATTGATAGAAAAATAAGGGGGACATTTTCGTGCTTATCAAGGAAGGACGCACGTAAATGGGCTTAATCCCTTAACTACTTATATTATCTATAAATATGTTGTTATTCCTAAAGCACTGATAATCCTAGTAGATATTCTTGAAAACATTGTATTAATACAAAGTTTCGTACCTACTATACACTTCAACGAATATCTAATTAGCCACCTATTTTTTATCATATTTTAGGAAAAGTATTCGGAGAAAAATACAAATAACCAAATATAAGTTTAATACAATTTATTCCTAATATGTCAAAAAAACCTTCATTGCAATTTAATTACGGGAATACACTTAACAGAGAACGTTAACATGGACACCCTTAAAACAATCAAAGCACTGCAAGTGCTCACAGCAAGGGGCTAACTGCAGATAACATTTGGACATTGATTTACCGATCCCAAAAGTCTAACTTGAACACTTTACACTAGCAATTTGTTAGTTAGCACTTTATATCCATATATTAAATGATAAAGGAGTAAAGCAAAACACTGTAAACACAGTATGATGGTCTATCGATATACTAAAAGTTGGCATACACATGCGCATCTGCTATCTGGGTAGTTTCTGCTTAGCACACCTCCTGGTTTACAATGGATTTAGTCGTGTCTTTTTTTAATGCAATTAACACATATACATTTCATATCAAAATCACAATAACCTAACAATGATAACTAGAAAGGTTGTTTTTATGAAAAAACATATGTCTCCCCATTGCAGTTTGTCAATGACTATTAAAATATTGAACAAGGGGAGATAACTTTGCAACGAAGTAGCCCAGAGTTATAATTCTTGCAAGGTGCACAACTTCACATTGCCATCTATCTATATTCCAAGTTTCAATAAATTCCTTTAAGTACTTTCTTAGTTCTGCTCTGGAGAAAGTTGACACTATTAAAATATTGAACAAGGGGAGATAAATCATAATTATTGCAAGGTGCACAACTTCACATTGCCATCTATCTAAATTCCAAGTTTCAATAAATTCCTTCAAGTAGTTTCTGAGTTCTACTCTGGACAAAGTTTACACTATTAAAATATTGAACAAGGGGGAAATAACTCATAATTATTGCAAGGTGCACAACTTCACATTGCCATCTATCTATGTTTCAAGTTTCAATAAATTCCTTCAAGTAGTTTCTGAGTTCTGCTCTGGACAAAGTTTACACTATTAAAATATTGAACAAGGGGGAGATAACTCATAATTATTGCAAGGTGCACAACTTCACATTGCCATCTATCTATATTCCAAGTTTCAATAAATTCCTTCAAGTAGTTTCTGAGTTCTGCTCTGGACAAAGTTTTCACAATTAAAATATTGAACAAGGGGGAGATAACTCCGTTATGGTCGGAACATGGGTTCTGCACATCGCCTTCGTGAGGTGAACATCTGACACAAGTTTCATGAAAATCCTTCAAGCCGTTTTGGAGATATGGAGCGGACACGAAAAACAGGCTCAAACCTTTGACCTTCAAGCCTGACCTTGACCTTGAACCGGTATGGTCGGAACATGGGTTCTGCACATCGCCTTCGTGAGGTGAACATCTGACACAAGTTTCATGAAAATTCTTCAAGCCGTTTTGGAGATATGGAGCGGACACGAAATTAAGGCTCAAACCTTTGACCTTCAAGTCTGACCTTGACATTGAACCTGTATGGTCGGGACATGGGTTCTGCACATCGCCTTCATGAGGTGAACATCTGACACAAGTTTCATGAAAATCCTTCAAGCCGTCTTGGAGATATGGAGCGGACACGATTTCGGACAGACGGACAGACAGACAGACAGACAGACAGACAGAAGGACAGACAGACGCCCAGGACAAAAACAATATATCTCCCCTGTATACAGGGGGAGACATAATTATATTGAGAGTCCAATTTTACTTTCAAAGCAGAAATAAAATCCTGTGTTATCTACATTTTCTTCAGTGTGCAATGACTGAAATATTGTTAAAAGCGACGTAAAACATCATACACACGATTTAATCATTTCTTAGTGCTTCACACCGCATAGGTGAATAGTTTTAAATGCATTGCTTTTGAATTAATTTTAAATCCCAACATTTTGAAAGAGTTATTGCAGCGGTGTTAAATGACAATTGCACCACTGATATCGGCAATTTATAAGACAAAAAATATTATATTTTTCTTACAAAAAAATTATCTGCCTTCGATAGATTTCATTTATAACATAATTATAAACCAATACAAGAGTTAGCGAAATATTTAGTAAAAAGACAGAGCACTGACTCAGCATCTTTAGTATACAATGTGAAGAAGGGTATTGGATGAACAAGTTTTCTAAGTTTCAAAGTATTAGGTTTGATAGTTTCCATGTAAGTGACCTAAACGCAAAACTTAACCAACTATGTCCAATTCTCAAATTCAACCAAAATACATAAATATTGATTTTTTTTTTACCCCAAAAAACAGGCTACACACAGCATCTTTAGCATACATGGTGAAGAAGGGTATTAGATGAACAAGTTTTCTAAGTTTCAAAGTATTAGGTTTGATAGTTTCCATGTAAGTGACCTAAACGCAAAACGTAAACAACACCGCCAATTCTCAAATTCAACCAAAATACATCAAAATTTATGTTTTTTTCCCAAAAAACAGACCACACTCAGCATCTTTAGCATGCAATGTGAAGAAGGGTATACGATAAACAAGTTTTCTAAGTTTCAAAGTATTAGGTTTGATAGTTTCCATGTAAGTGACCTAAACACAAAACTTAACCAACACTGTCAATTCTCAAAATCAACCAAAATTCATCCAAATTTATGTTTTTTACCCCGAAAAACAGGCTACACTCAGCATCTTTAGCATAAAATGTGAAGAAGGGTATTAGATGAACAAGTTTACCAAGTTTCAAAGTATTGTGTGTAATAGTTTCCATGTAAGTGACCTAAACGCAAAACTTAACAACTATGTCCAATTCTCAAAATCAACCAAAATTCATCCAAATTTATGTTTTTTACCCCAAAAAACAGGCTACGTAGTCACTCAGCATCTTTAGCATAAAATGTGAAGAAGGATATTAGATGAACAAGTTTATCAAGTTTCAAAGTATTAGGTTTGATAGTTTCCTTGTAAGTGACCTAAACACATAACTTAACCTGAACGCCGACGACGATCAAGTGACGACAATAGCTCGTCTTTTTTTCCACAAAATCAGACGAGCTAAAAATGTCACAATTTGTTCAACACTTATAAGTAAATACTGTTACTGTCATTTATAGAATTAGAAACATTACAAAAAAGTGAAAAAATTGAAACAGGTGTTTCAGTTATACTTTTCGCTAGTGCAATTGTTATTGCTATATTTGGTTAGTAATGAAGTTCTAGCAGAGACACTACAATATAAACATCTCATCCAAATCCTATGCTGTGGGTCCTCAATAAAATATATCTAAGACAATGATAAAAATACAGATTCAAGAGAGATGGCTTTGTTGAGAAATAATGGACATATATGATCAACCCATTCACACATGCAGAGTCCCATTTGCAGCAGAAAACTTTTGAAGTCATTGGAAACAAGAGGCCCAAGAGGGCCAGTATCGCTCCAGGGCCATAAGGCAAAAATCAAATCTCCAAACAGCCCTGCCCCCTGGTGGCCATGTTTTTTACCAACCACCATGGCTTAAAGGAATCGTGTAGAGTGTCACCCAAGAATGTTTCTTCAATTTTTTTTGAAAATTGGCCCGACATTTTCGGAGGAGAGGATATTTTAAGTTTTCACTAAAGCCATATAAGGCAAAATAGCCCTACCCCCTGGTAGCCATATTTTTCAACCAATTAACATGGCTTGAAGGAATCTGATAGAGGGTCAGCCTAGGAACATTTCTACAAAATTATTTGAATATCAGCCAGACACTTTTGGAGAAGAAGATTTTTTAAGTTTTCTCTTTAGCCATACAAGGCAAAATAGCCCCGCCCTCTTGCGGCCATGTTTTTTTTACCAATTAACATAGATTGAAGGAATCTGATAGAGGGTCAGCCAAGGAACATCTCTACAAAATTATTTGAAAATCGGCTGAACACTTTCGGAGAAGTTTTCAGTATAGCTATATAAGGCAAAATAGCCCCGCCCCCTAGCGGCCATGTTTTTCAACATTTCTTGTAGGAATCTAATAAAGGGTCACCCAAGGAACATTTCTACAAAATTATTTGAAAATCGGCTGGATACTTGTGGAGGAGAAGATTTTTTAAGTTTTCACTATAGCCATATAGGCAAAATAGCCCCACCCTCTGGCGGCCATGTTTTTTTTACCAATCAACATGGCTTGAAGGAATCTGATAGAGGGTCACCAAATGAATATTTCTACAAAATTATTTGAAAATCTGCTGGACACTTTCGGAGAAGAAGATTTTTAAAGTTTTCTCTTTAGCCATATAGGCAAAATAGCCCCGCCCCCTGGTGGCCATGTTTTTTTTACCAATCAACATGGCTTGAAGGAATCTGATAGAGGGTCACCCAATGAACATTTCTACAAAATTATTTGAAAATCGGCTGAACACTTTCGGAGAAGAAGATTTTTTAAGTTTTTACTATAGCTATATAAGGCAAAATAGCCCCGCACCCTGGCGGCCATGCTTTTAGCCTAATCAACATTTCTTGAAGGAATCTAATAAAGGGTCACCCAAGGAACATTTCTACAAAATTATTTGAAAATCGGCCTGATACTTTTGGAGAGAAGATTTTTTAAGTTTTCACTATTTTTTTCTTTGGGTTGCCATGGAATTTGAAGGAATTTAAGAGAGGACATTGAGAGGATGCTTCCTATGAAGTTTCAACCAAATTGGCCAAGTGGTTAGGGAGAAGAAGTTGTTTAAAGGAAAAAGTTAACGCACACATGACGGACAATTCGCCATGACATAAGCTCGACTGGCTTTCAGCCAGTGGAGCTAAAAATGAGCAATTAGTCCTACTGCCCAAATGTTTTCAATAATTATACTTTCATCTATAGAGTTCCATATTTTTTTCCTAGATGGTTTGCAGATTTGACGTATGTGGGAAGGAGTTTACACTTTTCTTGGCAGCCAACTTTTGATGCCTCTGCAGTAACAAAAGTTTAAACACTGTTGGAAATTGATAGTATCATTTGTCAATATACCACATCATTTTCTACATAAAGCATTTTGAAGACTCAGTTTTGTAAAAACCTGTGCAAAATGTCATAATTATCATATCAATAAAAATACGTGTATAATTTACAGAACAGAACATTGTGGGAATGGCTCCTTTTGAACAATTTCTGCTTTTTCCACCATGTTTTCAGAAGTCGCCTGCATCATGTCAAGTTATCCCTATGTAACCTGCCTAGGAAGGCAACATTAACAGTCAAATTAAAACTAAAGAAACCATTTCACCATTATTTCTAACTGTACATATTAATCTCATTAAAATTCCTTTATCTTTTTCTGGAAGGTAAAAGGAGAAAAGCTATCGCACAAAACACAACTATTTATAAGAAATCAAGCAAGGCCCTTCTGGTGGCCATGTTTATCAACGGATCATCATAATTTCAAGTCTTGGAATTTTTGTGCTATATTATTTTCAAATCAGGTCAGTACTTTTGGTCAAGAAGGTTTATGAAGCTTTCACTATATATAAATATAAGGAAAACAAGAGGGCCATGATGGCCCTATATCGCTCAACTGATTTAATAGAACTTCCAATAGTTTTCAATATATTCCGCCCCCTGGCGGCCATGTTTTTCAACGGATCAGAAATATTTGAACAATCTTGGTAAAGGGTGCCCCAAGGAACATTTGTGCAAAATAATTTTCAAATCGGGCCAGTACTTTTGGATAAGAAGATTTTTAAAGTTTTAACAATGCACATAATTATAAGGAAAACAAGCTCCGCCCCCTGGCGGCCATGTTTTTCAACGGATTGGAAATATTTGAACAATCTTGGTAAAGGGTGCCCCAAGGAACATTTGTGCAAAATAATTTTCAAATCGGGCCAGTTCTTTTGGACAAGAAGATTTTTAAAGTTTTAACAATGCACATACAAGGAAAACAAGCTCCGCCCCCCTGGCGGTCATGTTTTTTAATGGATTGGAAATATTCGAACAATCTTGGTTGAGAGTACCCCAAGGAACATTTGTGCAAAATAATTTTCAAATCGGGCCACAACTTTTGGACAAGAAGATTTTTTAAGATTTGGCAATTTTCCCCTTTTCTGATGCCGCAGCAACCCAAGTTCTACTTGGAATTAATTTCTTTGAACAACTTAAAAAGAGGACCACCTAAGGACCATTCCTGTGAAGTTATTTTGAAATCTGTCCATTGGTTTAGTAAAAGAAGTCATTTGTAGGAAATTGTTAACAGACGCCGACGACGCCGGACCGTCAGTGATCACAAAAGCTCACCTTGCACTTCGTGCTTAGGTGAGCTAACAAGCCTCACCCTCTGGCGGCCAGGTTATTGAAAAAGATCAGATTAATTTCAACAATGAATCCATTTACATCTAAAATACATTCATCTGTTTATTACCTATTAGGTGGTATGCAGTTTAACCCCCCTTTCCTACATACAAATTTGAGGTAAACAAAATTGAAACTCTCTCTCACTGAAGTGTTAATTTATTGAATAAATTGAAAACATTGTAGAAAAAGTTGTCTGCATGTGGGAAAGGGTTAAGACTTTTCCATATTCAAACACTCAGTGGAAATTTATAGAAAGTTTAATCTAAAGAAAGAAAATCCTTGATAAAGATTGGAAATGACTTTTCCAGAGGGCTGTTCTAGGAAATAACCTCTAGGGCGATGAAAGATCATCTATTTTATTTTGGTGGCTGGGGTATATCTAATTTTTAGTACTAATTAATGCCCAAAAAATAGCTTTTTTTTTTTATAAGGGGTACCTAAATTTGCTGGTCACTCCTTTCCGACACAGCCCTAATAAACAATAACATAATTTTCAACAGTACTTTGTGGTTTATATATAAACTAGTGTTTAAAGGAACAAAAATTTCACCACCAAATAATCAACAGGCAAACTAATTGTAAACAAGAGATGTTTGTCAAACATTATGCCCCCCCCCCCCCACCATGTGATGATGACTGATATTTGCAGATAGTATGTATCCTCCAGGTCCAGGCATTGTTGAATCATCACTCAAACAAGCTTAAAAAAAGTTTTTGTGTTCAAGGTCACTGTGACCTTGACCTTTGAGCCAATGACCTTAAAATAAATAGGGTTCATCTACTGGTCAGGCCCAACCTCCAAGTCAACTTTGAGGACCATAGGTGCAGGCATTGTTGAGTTATCACTCGGACAAGCTTAAACAAGAAGGCCATGATGGCCCTGGAGCGCTCACCTGATTTTTTTTTTCACTTTAGCTATATAAGCCCCGCCCCCTTGCGGCTATAGTTTCAGACCAATCAACTTGGCTTGAAGGAATCTGATAGAGGGTCATCCAAGGAACATTTCTACAAATTTACAAATTTATTTGAAAATCTGCCTGACACTTTCGTCGGAGAAGATCAATTAAGTTTTCACTATAGCCATATAAGGCAAAATAGCCCCCCCCCCCCCCCCCCCCCCTGGCAGCCATGTTTTTAGACCAATCAACATGGCTTGAAGGAATATGACAGAGGGTCATCCAATCAGCATTTCTACAAAATTATTTGAAAATCTGCCAACAAGTTTGGGAGAAGAAGATTTCTTAATATTTCACTCTAGCCATATAAGGCAAAAAAGCCCAGCCCCCCTGGCGGCCATGTTTTATGACCAATCAATATGGCTTGAAGGAATCTGATAGAAGGTCATCCAAGGAACAATACTACAAAATTATTAGAAAATCGGCCAGACACTTTCGGAGAAGAAGATTTTTTAAGTTTTCACTATAGCCATATATTGCAAAATAGCCCTGCCCCCCCTGGCGGCCATGTTTTTCAACCAATCAACATGGCTTGAAGGAATCTGATAGAGGGTCATCCAAGGAACATTTATACAAAATTATTTGAAAATCTGCCAACCAGTTTGGGATGAAGAATTTTGAAGATTTTTTCATTTCGTTGCCATGGAAACCAGAATTCTGCATGGATCCCAAAAATTTGAAGGAAATCTGGTCAGGTCATTGAGAGGATGCTTTCTGTGAACTTTCATCCCAATTGACCCACTGGCTACTGAGGAGAAGAAGTTGCCGGACGCCGGACGATAGACGCCGGACAAAAGGCGATCACAATAACTCACCTTGAGCAAAGCTCAGGTGACCTAAAAAGGTTTTTGTGTACAAGGTCACTGTGACCTTGACCTTTGACCCAATGACCTCAAAATAAATAGGGTTCATCTACTGGTCAGGCCCAACCTCCAAGTCAAGTTTGAGGACCATAGGTCCAGGCATTATTGAGTTATCAATCGGACAAGCTTAAAAAGGGTTTTTGTGTTAAAGGTCACTGTGACCTTGACCTTTGACACAATGACCTCAAAATAAATAGGGTTCATCTACTAGTCAGGCCCAACCTCCAAGTTAAGTGTGAAGACCATAGGACCAGGCATTGTTGAGTTATCACTTGGACAAGCTTAAAAAGAGTTTTTGTGTTAAAGGTCACTGTGACCTTGACCTTTGACCTATAAATAAATAGGGTTCATCTACTAGTCAGGCCCAACCTCCAAGTCAAGTTTGAGGACCATAGGTCTAGGCATTGTTGAGTTATCACTCGGACAAGCTTAAAAAGGGTTTTCGTGTTCAAGGACACTGTGACCTTGACCTTTGACCTCAAAATAATTAGATTTTATTTACTGGTCAGGTCCAACCTCCACATCAAGTTTGAGAATCATAGGTCCAGGTATTGTTGAGTTATCACTCGGACAAGCTTAAAAAGGGTTTTTGTGTTCAAGGTCACTGTGACCTTGACCCAATGACCTTAAAATAAATAGGGTTCATCTACTGGTCAGGCCCAACCTTCAAGTCAAGTTTGAGGACCATAGGTCCAGGCATTGTTGAGTTATCACTCGGACAAGCTTAAAAAGGGTTTTCGTGTTCAAGGACACTGTGACCTTGACCTTTGACCCAATGACCTTAAAATAAATAGGGTTCATCTACTGGTCAGGCCCAACCTTCAAATCAAGTTTGAGGACCATAGGTCCAGGCATTGTTGAGTTATCAGTCGGACAAGCTTTGGTCTACAGACAGACAGACGGACGGACCGACCGACATGTGCAAAGCAGTATACCCCTCTTCTTCGAAGGGGGCATAATAAGGATGTCTCCCAAGAGGGTGTGGTTGGGTTGTGTCAAAGATCACGGTGACCTTAATGTAGTACTACATGGCACAACATCTTCCCAATATATATGTGCATATCCTACTTGTATATGCACATGGCCTCGACAGAATGTTTTCATCAAGTGGATCAATTTTAAAGGTGACCTTGGGTATGCAACACATATGCACAAGACAGTTTGAAGATCTCAAGGCAAAACATAAAAAATCTCTGTAAATGAAAGTTTAATTATTAAATAGAGTTACAAGAGAAAATTGATGCAAGGCATCAATGTCGCCGGAAAAGACTATATTTATACAGGACTCTTAAATAATTGAAGTTTATATACAGACATTCAAACATATACATAATTATGTGTTAAAGTAAGGAAGTGAACGTTTTGTTTTAGCAAGAAATTGTGAACTCCTCCATATACATAAAACAAAGACTGTTTTTTTCATGAATTTTTATTTTCAACATAAACAGTGTAACATGAAATGTATTATGTACATTTTCTACCGTAGATTTTACTGTTTGCCAACTACAAGAAGTTTTGAAAGACCTGTAAACTAATACAAAAGAGATTTAAAGAAATTGTCACAGAAGTAAAAATTGTTCATCATGAGCAATGTCTTTTTGCCATATTCTTTCCAAAAGTTTTCTACTGCAGATGCATGCAATGATTTGACTAGTATAAAACATTTTATTAATCGTATGCAACGGAAGAAGATACGTGGAGCACTTTTTGGTTGATGGCTTGAAACATACAAGAAGGGAAATGGAAGTAACCCTGTTTTCCCCCATACAACACTTTTAAATATATATTTTTTTTTGATGAAATCATATTGAATATAGTTGAAAATACTGTGATAAAAGGTAAAATTCCTGATAATATTGCTCTGAATGACAGATGTATTTCTTGTTAAACTGTTCTGGAATGATCAGTCAAATACATCGACAATTTTTAAGCGACATAAGTTTAAACATAAGGTAATACTGGTAAAATTGCACTTTCAAATCAATAATATACATGTAAAAAAACTACAAGAAGTTTTGAAAGACCTGTAAACTAATACAAAAGAGATTTAAAGAAATTGTCACAGAAGTAAAAATTGTTCATCATGAGCAATGTCTTTTTGCCATATTCTTTCCAAAAGTTTTCTACTGCAGATGCATGCAATGATTTGACTAGTATAAAACATTTTATTAATCGTATGCAACGGAAGAAGATACGTGGAGCACTTTTTGGTTGATGGCTTGAAACATACAAGAAGGGAAATGGAAGTAACCCTGTTTTCCCCCATACAACACTTTTAAATATATATTTTTTTTTTATGAAATCATATTGAATATAGTTGAAAATACTGTGATAAAAGGTAAAATTCCTGATAATATTGCTCTGAATGACAGATGTATTTCTTGTTAAACTGTTCTGGAATGATCAGTCAAATACATCGACAATTTTTAAGCAACATAGGTTTAAACATAAGGTAATACTGGTAAAATTGCACTTTCAAATCAATAATATACATGTAAAAAAATAATATGAATGTCAAACAACAAGATCTTCACTGATTTCTATAAAGCACCATTTAAGATTTTTTTTTTTCATTTTAATTTTAGATTTTTATAAAATATTAAACGTTCAACATTGCAGCTACACATGGTGATGACTAAAAACAAATCATCTTAACTATTTATGAAACGGAACCAAGACATAAGTATTCACTCCCCATGCAGTTAATAAAAAAAAGTTATTGAATGAGGAAACAATACATATTATGTTTGTTGAATGCCTAAAAGCTTGATTACCGCAATATTAACTTGAACAAATATACACAACAACAAGTAAATAATGAGCAATATCATTAAATAATCACAGCGAAATGTATCAGAGTGGTCTCACAATTATGTGTCTGAATGGAATTTTTAATCGACATAATTAAGCAGAATTAAAGTAATACTGGTAAAATTGCAAACTTGCAAAAACAATAATATGCATTCAGATATTATAAATGTAAAGCAACAAAACTGTAACCGATAACTAATAAGCACCCTTAAAGATAAATTTTTATTTTACTTATACTTTTTTTTTTGTCATTCCACATTTAATAAAAGTTTTTATTTTTAAGTAAATTATCCATTTATTATAAAGAATCATTTAAGTTGGACTATAAACAACTACTGAAACTGTCCAGGGAAAAGCACCAAAAATTTGAAACATGCTTGTTTTGAGCTATTTATTAGTATCAGAGAAAATTGCCAAATATATTTCTGAATGTGATTTTTAAATGACACTTACAGTCATTAAAAAAAATGTAGAGCAGGAGGATGATTCCATTTTTCCTTATTCTGAACTGATGTATGTTACGTTGATTTCAGCCTTAAATTATAGGAAGCCACATAAATTGAAAAAAAAATATCACAATGCTCAATGGCAATAGAGATTGAATGTAAGTTTATATAAATACAACAATTTAAAGCAATATGAATGATAGCAAGCAGATTGAAAACGAGATTAAACAACTAATACATAATGACCCTTTCACACATACAACATAAATCTGCAGGAGCATTTGCAAAAATGTAGGTTAAGCATTGTGGACATTATATATGAGCTAGTATATAAGAAAATATTACAAGTTAATTTTGTGTGAAATATACAGATACAGATTAGGCCATACATCAGCAAAGTAAATCAATATCTACTGTTCACATATAATTTACACAAGTTTGTTAAAAGATTATGATCAGCCTATGCATCTGCACACTCTGATTAATATCTGAACTGTTTATTTATGCAAGCACATTGAAAACGAGATTAAACAACTAATACATAACGACCCTTTCACACATACAAAATAAATCTGCAGGAGCATTTGCAAAAATCTAGGTCAAGCAGTGTGGACAATATATATGAGCCAGTATATGAGAGAATATACAAGTTATTTTTGTGTGAAATATATAGATACAGATTAGGCCATACATCAGCAAAGTAAATCAATATCTACTGTTCACATATCATTTACACAAGTTTGTTAAAAGATTATGATCAGCCTATGCATCTGCACACTCTGATCAATATCTGAACTGTTTATTTATTATTTACATAAATAAGCTTGTCAATAAATTCTGCCACTTATTTAACTCTGATAACATTGAACAAGATAATGCTATTAAAATGGCAACATGTTTTATTTTATAATGCACTGGCTCATATATTTCAGTGTTTGAATCAACTTCTTATTATGTTGTAAACAATGGAAATTGCTTGTAATGTGGCTTTTGAAGTGTGCTATTGCAATGAATCAACTCTCTTCAATAATGAAATGATCTTGACTGGATAATAATTCTTCCATATTTGGCCACTGTATTAACAAAGTAGTGAAATGCTTATTGTATATTTGTTGGAAAGTGTTATATAAAGAAAATCAATTTAAAGTATAATATCAGATTTTTCTTATGATCTGTTTTTCTTCCCCAATCAGATAACTAACAAGTGACATTCTAAGTCCCTGTTATCATAATACATAAAATTTAAAATGTTATTGAATGTGTGAAACGATACATAGTAAGTTTGACAAAGCTGCTAAAACTAAATTACTGCACTGTTAACTATACTATATTAACTAGAACAAATATATACAACAAGTAAAAAAGTTGAGCATTATGTCACACAGGCACAATAATGTTGAAAATTATTAAGGTAGTTATGGATGTAAACAAAATAACCAGAGCAAAAAGCACTTCTAAATATTATTATTCATAATATATAAATATGACCTTTAGGCTTTTACAGTGTTTAAAAAATGTAAAGCAGGAAATTATTGCCAATGTTTTCGTTATTTCAATGGTTAGATATAATTTTATAGAATGATAATCTGAACTAATTTAACAAAAAAACTGAAATGATTTCCAATTTAGTTTGAGCAATTAATATTATGCATGGATAGTGCAATAAATCATGAAAAAATTAAACAACAAGCATGCACAAATATAAGATTTTTTTTAACGGAATGTGGATATTAAAATCATGAATTCAAAGAACAAATACTGAAAGAGAACTGCTTTTAGTTGATGTTTTTTGGTATTTCACACAGTATAGAAAAATTAATATTAATTTACAGTGTCTAAAAAATGTAAAGCAGGGAATTATTGTTAATGTTTTCGTTGTCAATGGTTAATTAGAATTTTATAGAATGATAATCTGAAGTAATTCAACAAAACAACTAAAATGATTTCCAATTTAGTTGAGCAATTAACATTATGCATGGATAGTGCAAAAACAAATCATGAAAAAAATAAACAACAAGCATGCACAAATATAAGATTTTTTTTAACGGAATGAGGATATTAAAATCATGAATTTAAAAAACAAATACTGAAAGAGAACTTCTTTCAGTTGATGTTTGTTGGTATTTCACACAGTATAAAAAAATGAAGATTAATATTTTTCTGCAGGGTTACACTTATTTTTTCTAAAAATATATATATTAAAAAACAAAGTACTATTTTCTTACGCAAAATTCACATTATGATCAGGTAATATGGCAGACATGTAAAGGGCTATGAAATCTAAAAACTTATATAAAAACAGTATTTGCTGTCGGCATTAAAACAAATAAGTAGAACAATGCACTTTATGGTAATAAAAACGAAATGTTAGTTTATATAACTAGTTTTAGCAGTAAGATGTATAACAAGCACAATACTACAAGAAGCCTTAATAACAGAAATATATTAACTTGTCCCCATATACAATAAAATTGCAGCAAAATCCTCTGAACATTGTAGGTTAAAAGGTTAAAAGTTCAAAAGTTCTAAATGAGAAGAAATACAAGTTAACAATTGTGAATAGAAAATATTTAGATCAGTCTGTGCATCCACTAAATCTGATCAATATATATATTGTTCACATTTCGTTTCATTAATAAGCTTGTTAAAATATTCTGTGATTTAGATCAATCTGTGATTCTGCCAAGTCTGATCAAATTGAACATGTTTACATATTAGTTATACAAGCTTGATAAAACAGTGTTGATTGTATAGATTTTGATATGTGAAACAGTGTACAATATGATGAGTACATACACTTAAAAATTATAATATTCAAGTTTTATTTTTTAATGTTCTGTTGCAATTGCATTGCATGGGAAAACAGTTTAATATATTATGCCAATTTGTTCATTAAAGTATTTACAACAACTGAATATTGAACAAATTGTTTTTTACAAGCTTTGCACTAAACGTTTTTGGCAACTGTGCCAAAAGACAATCCATAAGTTCGTCATCATTGAACATTTCAAACTCTCCGAATAATTCACATAAATCTTTTTGAAACAAACTTAATTGTCTTTCGCTCTTATCCTCCATAAGCATATTTACTTTTGCCCTACATGTCGTTTTGCTTGTAGAACTTCTACATTCGGGACACTTTCCTTCTATCATCTTCTTCTGTCGACAAGCTAGAAAGAAAAATTACTGTATATATATATATATAAATAAAACATAAAAATTACTGTATATATATAAATAAAACATAATATGCATTTAAATAGTTTGTTTGATAAACTGTATATCCATTTACATAATATGTTTGATAAAATATGTTCATATTTATAAAATGTATTCAAATTTGTGTATATATATACAATATGGGGTTATACATACAATTAATATGCTTAAAAAATGTACTTAACAAATACATAGTTTCGTCTAGATGTTTCAAAAGTCATTAGCTGTAGATTTACAATAATATAAATCCATATGTACAAAATTTATGATATCTTTTGATAAGTGAAAGTATTGTTTTCTCTGAAAATTAAACATTGTAGACAAAAACCATTGTTTATTAATGTTAACTTGCAGCATCAAAGTTGTATTTTTAACTGTTTACCAAATGCAATCTGCAGCTTATGATCTTGAAAATATAAATGCAATTACTTGACAAATTTATTTTAAAGAAAATCATATTGAATCAAGAAGGAATTAATGATTATGAGCATATTTATAAATAAACTGTTATTGAAACAGAAATTGCTCACTATGATTAGCAAATCCATTTTTCCACAAAGTTTTCAACAATTATCTGCCGATTCATAGTAGAAGTAATAAATACTTATCATAAGCAATGTTCCCATTTTTTGATGATGTTTTTAGAAGTCTGCTTCAAATGTTCAAAATGCAAATTTATCAAAGTGGAAATAATTTAACAGATTATTTCCCTTGACATATTTATGACCATCATCAAACTCCATAGTTAATACATTGTATAAATTACAAACTGAAGCAAGTGTTACCTATATAATTAATGAGAAACAAAACCAAAAATTTGTAATGAAAATATACATACAAGGTTGGTCACAGCATTGATATGTAAATGCTTCATATATGCAGTCAATGGACATCTGCTGTGATTCACTTTCCAAAGGCCATAAAGTGAAGTCTGGATCTGACTTATACAATGCCAAATCTTCTGGTGTAGCATGTACATCCGCTAAAGTCTCATTAGACAAGAACTACAAATAAATGATAACAAATTTAATATAAAATAAACTAATTTATACTCAGAAAAACTGTCTTTCATACATGTTTTAACAAGCCTGTAGCAGACAACATATTATGTAAAATATGGCGAATATTTAAATGTATAAAGAGTAAATAAATAAAGTAAAAAACCCAAAATTGCTCATTATTAATTTCTCCTTTTGTTACAATGTTCTTAAAGGTGGTCTGCTACACTCATGTCAAAAGGTGTACATGGTCAAGCATTTACATATCATAAAATATTTGAAGAGTAATTAATTTAAAATGAAGAAAACTATATCATATGTTAAATCTTGATAAGTGGACCTGAATTATGTAATTGGTATTTGAATAATAGCCAAATACACATTCAAAGAAATACTTTTATCAAGTTTGGACAAAACATATAATATATGTTACATTGTGCAGCACAAAATACTCAACATTGCAATTGTACAAATATATAGAGGTAATGAAAACAAGACTGCCATATACATTCACAGAAATACAATATAAAAGTTTAGGCAGAAATCCTAATTAATATTATAATGCAATCGTGAAGTTTTTGCATATTTACTTCTGAACAAAGATAGATTAGTTGTAACAAACCTCGCATGTTGTTTCTCTTGTTCCAGTCAACTGTTGTCTTTGCTGAAATGTCTTTTGGTACAGGCCATTAACTTCAACAACAGTATTCTCTAGGTATGCTGATGTTGCCTGCTTGTCAAAAAGGGCCACCTTTACCACTGCTGATCTGTCTTTGATGACTAAAGATCGGACAGCCAATGCCCCGTCCATTCGGTAAGCAATAGGAGATACCTGCAAATAATGATTTAGTAATTTATAGAACAGTTTTCAACAATAAAACAGCACTGCATCATTTTAAAATTTACTTCAAACCAACACTAGATTTGTAAATGTGATGCAAAACAAATATGCTTTTGTTGACATCTCGATATTATTGAATTTGCACAATGTTAACAGTTTTAGAGAGCTGTCTGCTGCAGATGAGTTAAATTGTGTTTGCAGCTTGGAAATATGTAATGTGACTTTAAAATATAATTTAAAAAAATGCTCTATACACTTGTGTTTATTTACCATTTCTTTATTGAATTTGCACAATGTAAACAGTTTTAGAGAACTGTCTCCTGCAGATGAGTTAAATTGTGTTTGCAGGTGGGACATATGTAATGTGACTTTAAAATATAATTTAATAAAACCTGCTTTATACACATGTGTTTATTTACCATCCCTTAGATATAACTCTGCACAAACAGACAGTGAATGAATGTATATTGTTTTATGGCGCATCGACAGCTAAGGTCATTTAGCGCGCAATTAAATTTAATTATTCATGACAGACAAACAACAATAAACTAATATCTCATTTCATTCTGATGAATTGAAACATAAATGGAAACATGAAGAAACTAATCATTAAATCCTTTTGCAATAATGTATTAAAAAGTTCTCTGCTGTATGGTCTCCATAAAACGTCTTTCTGGGAGAAAATGGTTACCAGAAGAAAAGATATTAGCACCAACCTGTAGTATTTTGCCAATTACTGTCGATTTCTGTGGTGAGCTTAAAGCTTCTTTAATTGAGCGCTTACCACCAGCCGGTGGTTCCTCTTCTGGTAACACTATGTTGTTGAAAGTTCCTGTTGTGATGGCAGGAGCAAAGGCAATTTTGCTGGTGGATACAATCCAACAGGTGTCACCCTTTTTAACCATGTTCATGAATTTGTATGTTCTGTCCTTCTGGATAATTGTAAACTTATGTGTTTGGTAGCACCTTATATAAAGCAGTTCATCATCATTAGCTGCTGCTATGTTGAAATAGCTCAATTCCGTTTTTGGACCCTTGTACTTCTGGATATCTACAGACTTCTTTAGCACTTTTAGAGTGGCTGTGCGTTTTGTTCCATCCTTTATGAAAGAGAGGTTTTAGTGAATATTCATCATCAGTGTTACTTTATATCAAAGCAAGTATGTTTAACAATTTATAATTTATCGAATATTTTGTTTATCTGGCACTGAAATTTCAGAAAAATTAATGTCAACTTAAAAAAATATACCAATCTTCAACTGTTTAATTACTCTAAATAAATTAAGAATATTAACACCATCCTATAAAGGCCATGCTTGTCTTTAATGATCTACTATATTTATATATTTGAAACAAAAATTTAGCTCCTTAATGAAAACTGCAAGTTAAGTTTAAACTATATGAACTTCATTTAAAAAATAATACAAAAGATAAGAATTTCATCAAGCTTGTAGAACTGCGCCTAAAACACTAGCCCTTTCAGCATGACTCAATCACTTTTAAATATTATGTTAATTTAAAACCTCAAGAAGAA
The DNA here is from genome assembly GCA_031761405.1 of Serripes groenlandicus. Lineage (NCBI taxonomy): Eukaryota > Metazoa > Mollusca > Bivalvia > Cardiida > Cardiidae > Serripes > Serripes groenlandicus. The sequence continues at coordinate 70,522 of JASEVX010000106.1, forward strand.
CTGGAAATTAAGTTTAAACTATATGAACTTTATTTAAAAAATAATACAAATGATAAAAATTTCATCAAGCTTTATAGAACTGCGCTTTAGACACTAGCCCTTTCAGCATGACTCAATCACTTTTAAATATTGTGGTAACCCAGTTAACAATTTAATCATATCACTACAGCAAATTTACTTAAAAGTGTGTTTCATGATTTTCTTGCCAAAACCTCCCAGGCAAATTGATTGCAAGCATGTTTTGCGAATACCCTTATTAAGATTAGTTTTACTTGCTAAATCAGAAATACTTCATTATTTTAATAATTTGCTTTTATCTATCTATAAATGTCTCATTCTATCATACTCTTCTAAAACACCAGAAGGAGGCTTTATAACCGATTGATCAAATCGTAAAAGAAATAAGCCTGCTAAAGAACGAACACGACTTAAAGCGACATAAGCCATGCCATTTTGAAAAACAGATGAACCAATATCAACAACAACATTATCTAATGAAAGACCTTGCACTTTGTGTATTGTACATGCCCATGCCCATGACAAAGGAAATTGCGAACGAACAATATGTCTTCCACCTTTCATGAAAACATGCTGAATTCTGTCAATTGATATAGAGTTATTTAATGATGGAATGCGCAGAATACAACCAATAGATTTGTCGTCAAAACAAACATTCACAGAATCAATGGCTCCATTATCTGAATATTGAAAAGAATTGACAACACCTAATGCACCATTTACCAGTCCATATTGTGTATATATATTTCTTATAAGCATCACTCGTGAACCAATGGAAAGCAACAAACTGCAATCCAATCCACCTGCATCTCTGTCATCATTTGGAATAAGGTTAGCAGGGACATCTGACCCAGGGGTACAATTCATGCTAGCAAAATAATGATGTGCATTAAATGTATGTGGAACATGAGGTAAACATGATTGCATTCGGCTGTTATGTTCATAAACAGCTTTGCATAGGGGGTAAATGTGTAAATATGACAACACCTGGTCTGATGAAAAATCTAAACGACTAAGAAGCAGTTCTGTGTCAGCATTATTCATGTACCCAACACGAGCACGATTCAACAGATTTGCATAAAGCATGTCACTAACTTGACGCATGTTCTCATTCAGAAATATTGGATGGAATAAATTCCACAGAAGAGAATTACAAAAAGCAAATTGTCCACGTATAGGTCTAAGCTGGAAAAAATCCCCAACTAGTATCACATTCATGTTTCCAAAAGCGAAAGCATTATTTTTAATGTCAGATAACCTTCTACTAATATAAGTTAGCATTCTGTCACTAACCATACTTATCTCATCAATAATGATGGTATGAACCAAATTGAACTCCCTCTGTAATTTTGACAACATATGAGCAGACAATTGTTCATATTCTAAATAATCTGTAACAGGAATTTTTAAAAGGGAATGAATAGTGCAACCATGGATATTTCTTGCAGCTGTACCAGTTGGGGCACATTTGACAACAGGAGACGCACCCATGACCGAGCTAGTAAACAACTGAATGTAAGCTATAATCATCTCTGTAACAAAACTTTTCCCAACTCCAGCCCCACCTGTTAAAAAAAGGTGCATGTTACTGTTGCAAGTTGTTTGACCCTTGAAATGATTCTCAACATACTGAAGAGCTTTTTTTTGACAGTGTGACATTTGGCATAATTTGTTATTATATTCATCAACGGACATTGAACAACACTCCAAACTATGCATGTTCACAACATCAAAATCTGAGACTGGTGCATTCGATTGAGTAGAATCATGTGTTGATGGGTAGGCAAATGAAAGAGTGTCTTCACCAGAAATGTTATCGTCAGACGCATGTGATTGCTGAAAAAGTTCATTTTCACACATTCGTATTCTTCGAATGGCACTTTCTATTTCAGTTGTAAGAGAGAAAAAAACATGCTGAAGATTTTGATCAAAACCATTTTGTTGATGTTGAAAAGCTTCTTCACAATTTTGAAAACCTTGACATAAAGCAGATTCATTTCGATGTGGTAAAAGCAACAACAACATACTGTAATAGTATTCTTCACTACCAAATGGAAACTTAGCATACCGAATAACATGAAACCTCTTAATTTTGGTGAACCACACATTATATGTTGGACAATAAAACTTGCCATCAGTTTTATTGGGTTTTGGAATCTTTCTGAACCAAGATGCAAACCGATAAAAACTATATTCTTCTAAACTTGCTGGTCTGTCATGATAATAGTCTAACAGGTTTGAAAAAAAAACATCAGTACTATCATCAGGCATATTTACAATCTCTGAATGAGGTCTTAATCTTTTAAATCGCTTACACATTTGACGAGTATTCAGATAAACAACAGTTCTTGTTGAGTGTAACAAATGCAAGGTACCCATTCTATATGCAGCTTCTTGAGCACTCATTCTCCTATGTTTTAATACACATAAGCCAATTTTCAACAAGCGAATATGCCTTGGGATATTAGGATCTTTAGAAAAAATATTGGTTATAAGATTACCTAGGGCATTTTTCAAATCATCTGGCTCAGATTTGCACAAATAAGAACACACATAATATGCTGCACCTTCAGCATTTTGTATAATCTGAATATCCATATTTGCTCTCCAATGACGAAGTATAACAGGATTGTAATCATTAATAAATTTACTGCTGTTATTTCTTCTTGTTGTGTAAAATCTCCCCTTGTTTTTAGCATTGACATGAAGTCTACCAACCAATTTGGTAGTTGAGCATAATTGCTTAGGAAAACCAAACCTGCAACTTGTTCTCGAGCCTTTAGTACAATATGTTGAGTGCCTGTGAGTTTGTAAACAAACTACTAATGCATGTAGTTCAGGATCTTCAACCTCATTTGGAACATTTGAGCATATGGTTTTGTCTATATATGCTAGTATAACTGGAGCAGTTTGTTCATTTATATCATATGGGATATCAGACACCCAAAGAAACATATGAATATGTGGACTGCCACGATTCTGGAATTCAATACGTGCAAAGTAATCTTGAACCTTTCCAAGAGGCATTGATTTACCAAGTATGACATGCTTCATAAGAAATTTAAATCTACGTTCAAAATGGGTAGCTGTTAACAATGGGTCATTCTTCATAGATGTGAAAAATGATCTGCCATAAGCATCTTGAAAAGTTATGTTTTCTAAACACATCCCAAGTTCTGGCCAATGCAAATCGTCCGCAGACAATGTCATAAACAATGTAGGTGGGCCAAGGCAACGGAATGTAGCCAGAAGGTTATACAACATGTTACGAAAATATGCTACAGTACCTTTTATATTTTTCATGAACATGTATGAATTTTCTAATAAATCAGAGTGCTGATTTAATTGTTTAATATGTCCAGCTGTAACACGAACATTTGAACCATTTGCACTTTTACGTATCTGCATGTTTATCCCAATCTCTTTTTTCAATAGTGAAACATCATATGACACAGCTGTATGTAACAAATATGTTATGTTTTTTCTGAATATTGCAGATATGTTGTAAAGGCGTGCTCTAAAATACATGCTAAGAGGAACTTTCACAGGACGTGGGTAATTGCAACCTTGTCTACCATTTGGAAAAAGCCAAGGAAAAGCCATTTCTTCACTATGTGTAATGTTAAGAATATTAACAGGTTCATTCGGATTTGCTGGTATATTAAGCTCACTGCAAGTTTGTGTGCCGTTTACAGTAGCAGAGCCATATGAATTAGTTGGTATAAGAACACTTTCTTCATAACAATTATCTGCAGCCAATGCACTATTAATTGATTCATCATTTGCAGATGGGGAAAATAAAGCATCACAGATATCAATACTGTTATACAACGGATTATGCCGTTTCAACCATGTCAAAGCCTGTCTGATTTTCCATAAAGAAACTTGGCGTGCACTTACTTCATATGCTGTGTTAGTATTTCTTTCATAATTGACCACAACATGAGAACAATTTCCTGAAGCCATTTGGAATTGAGAAACAATATTTATTGAATTTGAAGGTAAATTCAACACCAAACCTTTCTCGGCATACTGACCACCTGGCAGCATTACTACCGTCATGAAAATATTAATCAATGCAATCATTCTCCTTTCAAGTGCAGACAAACATTTTAACTCTAAAGGACTAATTGAAACAGACATGAAATTACCTACAGCTGAAGTGCTTGGCAATACATTGCTTCGCAACTTTGCAATGCAATAATAACACAATGTACTACCAGCACTTATATGAATACTCTCTGACACATTAGTTGTTTTAATCAAACGATGTGCCTGATCAGTAAATAAGAATCTGTTACAGCATGAACAACTTCCTATAGGTTTCAAACGAATTGCTTTTTCATAATCTGAGTGATGATTTTCATCAGATTCATAATCTAAGAATGTCAAATTAACAGACGTTTCAACCTCACATACATAACCAATGTCAAAATTGTCTGTTGGAGTAACATTTGCATGATATACATGTTGATCGATTGAAACTGTTGTTGAGTTATTAATTAAATCAGAAACGGGTTTTCTTTTCCTTCCTTTCGTCTTATGTTTTCGTAATTTAGTATGGCAATATGAGTGATCTGATGATGGCAGTTGTTGTACAATGGAATGATTAAAATGTGTCCCACCATCATTACCCTGAATATGATTAACTGTAAAATTATCAACGAGAAGTGGAAGCCCTAAATTATTTGTATGATCTGATGATGGCAGTTGTTGTACAATGGGATGGTTCAAGTTTGTCCCACAATCATTTCTCTGACTATTATTCACTGTGCAATTGTCAACACGAACTGGAAGCCCTAAATGATTGGATGTGAAGGACGATTCTACCAGAACAGGAGTCAATTCTACCAGAACAGGAGTCAATTCCGCCAGAACTGGAAGCCCTAAATTATTTGATGTTAAAGATGAATCTACCAGAACAGGAGTCAATTCATAAGAATAACCTGCATACTGTTCAAATATAAACACAACTAATTCGTCAAAGGAGTCAAATTGCATAAGAACAGCCGCACCATTTGCATCTAAAAAACCATTAATATCACGTTGATGAGAATCAAACAGAAGAAACAGATTTTGTTCAACGTTAATGTGAAGTGCAATTGTCAACGTATTCAATGTAAGTAACTGCGAATGCGAGATCAGGCTTGATCGAGACAGAGCTTCGTAAAAACAAGTTTGACCTATATTTACGTTCACATCTCTATTAACAGAACCGTAAAACAAATCAGTCATATAATTTACCATGTATTGCTCACCTCTAAATAACACATCACTTGGCAAATCTCTGTGGCCAAGATATCCGACTCGGCCGATTAATGCCACTACTTCGCTATAAAATTCAGTGCCATCAAACAAAATGTTATCAATGTGTTGAGAGTTAAACACATCTAATGGCTGATTAGAATTGGAAAATAAACCTAAAATAGCAATCAAAGCTACTGCCGTACATTGCATACCATTAAAAGGCCTAAATATTTCACAACCCTGATGAAAATTCCCTAAAACCCCTCTTACCATCTTTCTTTCGTGTTGTGTTGATACTCAAATATGGCGCAGGTTTTTGTTGTAAAATGTATCGCGTGCAAATCCAGCTTTTCATTGGTTATCGCACACACAGTACAGTAGTATATAGTAGCGTGTGCAAAATTTACAAATCTATGCGGGCGGTACTCGGTAGTGACGTAATCAACAGTTCTAGGTTAGAAACAGTTCATATTTTAGATATACACGAGTTAACATTATCAAATGAATTCTTCACAAATCAAGACATATTTTTGAACATGAACTGAACATTCAGTAAGTTAACATTACTATTGAAAGTAGAATTTGACGTGATTTTTATTTCAATATATCTCAATATTGACATATAGCAGTTGGTTGCAAGTCTAGCAGGGACCACATTTGTCTTCGTAAATAAGACAAAAACACTTAAATGCAAGTCAACAAAATGAAACTAAAAATACCTAAAACATCGAAATGTTTATTCCATTTTAGATGTGTCATTACTTAGTGTTTTTAAACAAACACAATTGTAATATGTTCAAAACATCTTAATGTGTTTCTTTCCAATAATTATCCCTCCTCCCATGTGATTTCCGAAAAGCTATTAAAAATAGAAGTCGCGGGCTTCTGCCCGGCGACTAATAAATGTTATGGCAAATGGAGAAATTGCTTGTTTTGAGCAATTTCTCCTTTTGCAACAATGTTTTCAAAATGTTTTCTGCTGCAGACCTCAGAATGCAGCTATATGAGGTTAAAGGATTAAATGCATTAGTACACCACATTTTGTTTCTGTGTACGAGGGTGGGATCGAAGGATCTCTTGTTTCAGTGACCCAGTTTTGGTATAAAGCAAAAAAACCTCTTCCAAAGCTATATGTGCATGCCATAAGCAAATGTTAAAAACATGGTCCAGATAAAGTGTTATTAGAAGGAAAGGCTAAGTGCAAACCTATGGGTAATCAGTGAAAGGCTAAAAACTATGAAAGCATGATGAACACTTACAGACAGAGAAGTGATCCTCAAGTGTCAATCTGCAAGGACAGGTGATACAAAGCACAGTTTTCAATCCAAAGCATGATAACTCAAACATAAAATTGCAACCTAAACCATTTAACTGCTCTGACAATCAAAACAATTAAAGTATAAAGCAAAATTAAAACTGAAACAATTTCAGGGTAAACATTACAAATATTTCTAAATATAGCCCATTAAATGCCCATTGAATAATACCCTAGTTACTCCATATACTCATTTAGTTAGCCCATTAAGAAATTCAAATAACATGATCTGTAGCAGATGATTTTTGAAATCATTGTGGAAAAAGGAGCAAATACTTCTTTCACCATAATGATTTCAATTGTATTCAATAATCATTTTAACTTGCATAAATAGATTTCCCGTAAACGTAAATGAGCAAAATCACATAAAGACGGAACTTTGGAACCAGTGAAGATCTAGGCGAGACCATGCCTACTCACATTCTGAGCAGAATCTTCAATATTTGCCATCCAAGCAGCTTTAACCCTTTCCCATATATAACAAATATGCAGCAGACGACTTCTGCATTATCTTTAGGAAAATGTCCACAAATCAAAGTGCAAGTTATTGAATCGAGTTAAAAACATTGTGGCAAACGGCAAAATTGCTCATTATGATAAATTTCTCCTTTTGCCACAATGTTTTCGAAAGTTGTCTGCTGCAGAGACGTCTGTTTGTGGGAAAGGTGATGACATGAAATTCGACCTTGATTGTCTATGATTTATACAGGCCAGTTTTTGTGTGACATTAATGAAATCATGTAGAAATGACTTGATGGTTAACATTCACTAATAGGAAATCTAGTTCCATAAATTTGTTTTTCAATCTAAGTTATGAATACCAGACAATAATTATTAGTATTTAACTCGTCCCATTGACTGTGTGTCCATTAGCAATGGTCAAACATGTGTCCAGTTTGGTGGCTTGGTCTGGCTGTAGAGTGGCGTGGCATGATTTAAATGTATCCGGGTGTTTCTGGGCAACTCCTTGAACAAGTTGGACAACCAGCAGTTCACATTCTGAAGAAAACAAAGGGACAATCGTAAGTAGTATTTTTTACAAATTTGCAGCAGATAGCTGTTGCGACAATCTTTCAATAAAGCGTTTATTTTTATAGTTTTTCCATATTTTTGCCTAAATGTTTTCAAAGTTGTATGCTGCAGATTTGTTGTATGTGGAAAAGGGTTGAATAAACTTTTTTAATTGACATTTTTAACAACTTCATCACATCATTTCTAACATCTCCTGGTTGCCTTTCACTTGTATTTCGCTTCACATTAACCCCATCCACAACAAATATACAGCAGACAACTTTGAAAACATCTGGACAACAAGAGGACCATGATGATCCTATATTGTTCACCTGATTTAATAGAACTACTATACATAAAAGCCAAATTAGCCCTGTCCCCTGGTGGTCATTTTAATCAGCAGATCAGTATAATTTGAACAATGGACATTTGATCCAAATTATTTATATATCAGGCAAGTTCTTTCGATCATGAAGAATTTCAAAGTTTTCACTGTATAACATATAAGACTTGAAGGAATCTGATAGTCACCCAATAAATCTATTAACAAAATTATTTGAAAATCAGCCAGTTTGGTTGATTGACTGATTGATTGGGGTTTAACGCCGTTTAAAAAAAAATATCAAATTATATCACGTCGACAGATCACCTCCTCATGCATTTCCTGGTGTTCTCACACCAATACTCCACACAACAAACTTCCCAAGCAACTGGCTGCTTTTCCACATAGACTTAGCCCAATGGTGGTAGACGAATGACGCATGTCGCATTGACTTTTGTCAATCGTAGGAAAGACAGTTGGCCGAGCCGGGATTGAAACTCACAACCCCTTGATTGACAGCCCGCGTCGCTACCGACTGAGCTACCGAGACTCGGCTCCTCAGCCAGTTTGGGAAGGAAACTTTTCAGTTGACATAGAAACCAGGACTCTGTGCATAGATCAACACATTTGAAGAAATTAAGGTTAGGACATTGAGAGAATGCTTGCTGTGAAGTTTCATCCGATTGATTGATTAGGGTTTAACGGCCGTTTTCAACAATTTTTCAGTCATATCATGGCAACCAGTTCACCTACTCATGCGTGTCCTGATTTTCCCACAGTAGTACACCACACAACATACTTTCCAAGCAACTGGCTGCTTTTTCTACAGACTGTTAACCAGAAGTTTCATCCGAAGAGTTAAAGATGAGAATATGTTGACAGACGGACATAGGGTGATCACAATTACTCACCGTGAGCACTTTTGTAAAAATGAAAGAAAGAAATCCACTGTTTACCTCCTTTTATCTGTTCCTAATGCCATAGAAGCTGCCTTCAATATATCAGGTATCCCAGCTATTACCTGAAATATTTACATATTGAGAGAATTCATTCATACATCACTTTCAACAGTTTTTCTCTCACTTCTTATCCTGGATTATTATCATTTTCCCACATACAGCAAGCCTGCAGCAGATGATTTTAAAAGCATGTTGGCAAAACCCCAGAAAATCTCTATAAAGGAATGTTGTAAAATGCAAAAAGTTGAAACATTGTGGCAAATGGAGAAATTGCTCGCTTTAAGCAAATTCACCTTTAGTCACAATGTTTTTAAAAGTCGTCTGCTGCAGAGGAGTTTCAGAAAGCATCTATATGAGGGAAAGGGTTAAGGATGATTTCCCATAATTACTCTCACCCTTTCCCAGAGACTGATGCGTTATGACACATCTGCAGCAGTTTACTTTTTAAAACACTGGGAGAAATTGCTCTTTATAAGCAAATTTTCCATTTGCCACAATGTATTGAACTTGTTGCATTAATTATACATTCATTTATAGAGTTGTATCTGAAAAAAACATTCAGATTGATGTTTGCAAGTTTTATGAACCATAACTCTTTTCCTGATATAGAAGACTTCTTTAAACACTTTGCAGCAAATGATTTTTGAAAATCAGTCAAAGTGTTCATATTCAAACAATTATACTTATATCAGGTCTAATTAGCTTAACCGTTTACAACATAAACACCCTTTGTAATGCCTCGATTTTATTTGTTGTTTTTTATTTTTCATACAAATACAAAAAGGTGATGACTAAATGTTATATCCCACTATTTATCATTGGCTTATGGCTTGAAAAAAACTTCAGAAATCTGACTGCATCTTATAGGTCAACCATGCAAACCTAGATTTGGGACCTCAAATTCAGAGGTGTATCATATAGTCAAAAGCACTTTATAGCCAAGTATTTACTGTATGTAACAGTATGGAGTAAAACGTTTCTTAGCCCTTTCCCACATTTAGACGTCTTCTGATGCCTCTATAACGGACGACTAAAGGTAAAGCCTTTCAGGTAATGGGCTAGCTAAGGTGATAATTAAGTGCCTCTCACCTGTGGGTTGTTGGCAGCAAAGAGCTCACTCAAACATTTATACACCGTCTTATTTCCTTCAAAATCTTTTTTCAATGGTAAACATTTGATAACAACCGGCACCACCTGTTTAAATATTAAAGACATCAATTATTAACTGTCAACAGTAGTTATAAATTTGAATTCTTCCGCAAATTTTAATTTTCAACATGAACTGTCCCAAACCCTTTATCTGTTTAACCCTTTCCCACTTACAACAAATCTGCAGCAGACGAATTCGAAAACACCTGAACAAAAATATGGATTTTTTTTAACCCTTTCCCACACTCTTACAACATATTTTACACAGAGGACTTTTAAAACATCTTGGTAAAGATGTAAAAACAATTCATAAATGAGAGTTTAATTATCAAATAAAGATGATAACATTGAGACAAATGAAAGAATTGCTCATTATGACCAATTTTTCTTTTTGTCACAATGCTTTCAAAAGTATCATGCTGTAGATGCGACTGCAAGTAGGAAAGGGCTAAATTATTGAGGCAAAAGGAAAAATTGCTCGTTATGAGCAATTTCTCCTTTTGTCACAATTTTTTTTCAAAAAGTCGTCTGCTGCAGAGGCATCCGAAAGTGTCTATATGTGGGAAAAGGTTTAGGAGTCTGAAGTCTCAGACAATTCCGGTTCCGCTGGATTGCTCACCTGAGTTATGCAATATGATTTGACATGCCAACCACACAGTCAACCATTTTTACTGATTTTGCTGTCTGGTTAGCTACAGTAAAAGGCCCAAGTCGACTGCCACAAGGAGAAATAATTCAACCCTATCTTGTCATCAGTCTTTTGTTAAATTAATATGACTAGAGGAAACTGATAGAAGGTCACCAAAGAAATGTTTATAAAATAATTAGTACACGTATTTCAAAACCAGACATTTAATTTCTTAGGAGAAACATTTCTAAACCTTGCACTTTGGGCATAGAAGTTTAAAGCAGCACCAGCCTAGAGTGGTCATGTCATTCAACCAATCAACATAGCTTGAAAAAATCAGATAGAGGATCACTCAAGGAACATTTCTACATAATTTTTAGAAAATCGGCCAGATACTTTCGGAGAAGAAGATTTTTGAAGTAATCACTATAGCCATTTATATCAAAATGGCCCTGCTCCCTGGTGGCCATGTTTTTCAATCAATCAACATGCCTTGAAGGAATCTAATAGATTGATTTATGTTTAATGCGATTTTCAACAATTTTTCAGTCATATCACGGCAGCCAGTTCACTTACCAATGTGTTTCCTGGCTTTCACATAACAGAACTCTACACAACAGATGCAACTGGTAGCTTTTCCACATAGACTGTTAGTCCATTGGTGGGAGACAAATGAAAGTGACTTTTGTCAAACCTCTGAGAGAATGTTGGCTTAGCTTGGGTTCAAACTCACAACCTCTTGACAGCCTGCGACCCTACCAACTGAGCTACCAAATCTGATAGAGGGACACTTAAGGAACATTTCAACAAAAGTATTCCAGTCAAGATAGTTTCGGAGACAAAGATTTTTTAAATTTTTACTATAGCCATGTATGAACAAACATCCCGCCTCCTGGTGGCTATCTTTTGGCAAAACAATATGGGTTGAAGGATTCTGCTAGAGGTTCAGCGAAGGATAATTTCTACCAAAGTATTTGAAAATCAGCCAAGCAGTTTTGGAAGAGAAGAATTCTTTTCTTTCAGCTACCATAAAATCAAGAATTTTGAATCGATCCAAAAAGGAGTTTTGGTCAGTACACCTTGTGCTCAGGTGAACTAACTAAGCCCCAAAAAGATGCAATATCTCCTTTTCATACAACGTTTTAAACTTTGTACAAAATTCATACTCTCAACTGTTCAGATGTTAAATTTCTGTGCCATAAAACACATTTTTATATTTAGTGCAGGATCTTTACTGGGTAACGAGCATCAGAAGACGACACATGTGTCTTTTGCTAATATGTCAAAGTGTGACAGCATGGACAGACAAATGAGAAGGGATCCCTATGTGTAACCCTGCAAAGGCAGACTAAAAGCGAAAAACATTGTGGCAAAAGGAGAAATTGCTCGTTTTGAGCAATTTCTTCTTTTGTCACTATGTTTTCAGAAAGTCGTCTGCTGCATTGCCGTCAGAACTGAGGGCCAAAATTGCTAAAACAGAGAATTGATCCCTACGTGACATCCATCCAAAGCCGGTGACATACAACAGTACTCATCTCATCAAGTGGAACATTATTCAGACTAGCAATGATCATCCTACAGGTGGCACCACAAACATTATCGATGACCCGCGTGTTGGGACTCCTTGTTTAAAATCTCAAACAGCACCTTCAGTACCTCTGTATAACATGTCTGGTATATAGTGTTAAGGCTATAACTCGATTCTGACAAACTCTCATAATATACACCCATAAAGGATGCCATGAATCTTGGGTAAAAGGATTGTCTGTTTTGAAATCAAACTTGGCTTAACTCTTTTTAGAAGTTGCAGGCGCAATTTGATGGATCTGCATCAGACAAATTCAGAGAACATTGTGAGAAAAGGAGGAATTGCTCATAATGAGCAATATCCCCTTTTTGACACTATGTTTTCAACTCTTCTGAATATTTGTATTTTCAATTATGGATATTTTTGCCTAGATGCTTTGAGAATCATCTGCTGCAGATTGGATGTATGTGGAAAGGATTAAATACTAAAAGTTTGATGATAACTGGTTACGCATAAGTCCTTGTTTTTCGACCAATCAACATGGCTTGAAGGAATCTGATAGTGGGTCACTTAAGAAACATTTCTGCAAAGTTATTTGAAAATCGGCCAAACACTTTCGGAGAAGAAGATTTTTAAAGTTTTCACTATAGCCATATAAGGCGAAACAGCCCTGCCCCCTGGCGGCCATATTTTTCCACCAATCAACATGGCTCGGAGAAATCTGATAGAAAGTCATCCAAGGAACAATTCTACAACATTATTTGAAAATCTGCCAACCAGTTTTAAAGTTTTTTTTCTTTGCGTTGCCATGGAAACCAGAATTCTGCATGGATCCCAAAAAATTGAAAGAATTCTGGTGAGGTCATTGAGAGGATGCTTTCTGTGAAATTTCATCCCAATTGACCCACTGGTTACGTAGGAGATGATGTTGACGTACGCTGGACGCCGGACAAAAGGCGTTCACAATAACTCACCTTGAGCACTTTGTGCTCTGGTGAGCTAAAAAGGTTTCCAATAATTTTCACCCATATTTATACAAATTGTGTTGCAAAAAAGGATACCTTTGTATTTCACTAGAACAGTGTGTGGTTAGAACACCAAAGGGAATCAACGGAATAACTTTGGACCTCTGCGTACATCAGAACACTTGGCCCAATAGCCTCAATTGTCTCGCCTAGAGTACCGACAGCAAATGACTTCTCAGCTGTTGAACTTGTCCATCTCTACAAATAAGAAAATAAATTTCTTCTTTGATCCGATTCTATGCTGAATGACAAGAGTCAACAGAGTCAATAAGGGGCATTTTGCATGTTCTAAAATTCTTATTTGATCTTATAACCCTATGATGTGGGTACTCAAAAAAGTTTTTTGTTACCCACATCATAGGGTTTGGCTGGATGATAAGAGATATTTCGGGTAAAAGAGCTGTATACGCCTCCTTATCTGGACCTCTGGTGTCAAGCTTTATTCCAATAATCAATCTCCGTTGCAAGTGATATTATTCTCCTTAACCCTTTCGCTAATTTAGAGTGCTTTTGACACCAATGTGGTAAATGGAGAGATTGCTCCTATTCCCTCAATCTTTTCACTTCTGCAGTTCAGGTGTAACTTGTATTTATTTAAGAGGGGACAGTAAAATTACAATTTCCGGTAAACAGCTTAATCGGACTACTTGATAAAATCTACTTTGAGCTGTAAATCTGAAAAGGGAAATCAAATTTTATATTTCAAGAGACAATAATGCAGGTTAAATAATAAACAATAATAAAAGGATACATAACCTATTGTTATTAAACAAGTGTATGTCATAAAGTATACTTGCAATTTCCTCATACTAAACATTGTTAATTATTTTATATTCAATAAAATTCTGAAAATAGCCTATAAGGATTCAGGCATAATTTAAAAGCAGAACCTTCCACGACACAAAATCAGCATACAAACATGATTGTTCAAAGGAACACATGGGTCTCCTGCCGAATTGTCAATGTGAGAAACAGATGATGGAGAAAGTAATTCCTATGTATCACCTTGTCAAACAAGAAACACAAAAACATACCATTCTCTTCAATAAGACCGGTAAAAAACCTCCAAGGAATCCTAGAAAGTTTTCTCCTCCAACCAACTTAGCCATGACTGGTATGACGGTGCCGGCAGACTCAATCAGCATGGTGTCAAACTCGGCCTGTTGGTCGTCTTCATCTTCTTCTTCATCCACCTCCTGACAAGCAACCTATTAGGTAAGATTCAAAAAAAGATTTTGCTTTTCTGGTATGAAAATGTTTAGACTTCTGCTTTGAAAAGGTCGGAGATAAATATTGGAACATTTACAAATTTTAGTCCCATATCTTTGGTACAGAGTTGAAATATTATGGCAAATAGAGATATTGCTCTTCTTAATCAGTCTCATTTATCCACAATTGTTTAAGAAGACATCTGCTGTATAAGGCATCACAAGTAATGAGGTCAATCAGTGCAACTGATAAGCTGCGTATTTTTGTAACAACACAATTTTGTTTGTTTTATTGTGGTTTTACGCCGTTTTCAACATTATTTCAGTTATATTAGTGACAGTTCACTTATTCATAATCCCCTGGTTAACAAACCAGTACTAGGCCAGGAAATGTGTTTTGCCCAAGGGAACTCCACCATGACCACAGCTCCGTAACTGGGGATCGAACAATGGACACCCTGTTCCAAATCCCCGATGCTAACCACTAGGCCATGGTGGATTCCTCAGTTATGTGGTTAATCAGTGCAACAGATAGGCTGCACGTTTTTATAAAAACAAATTAAATATGTAATTAATTTTAAATCAATGAGCAAAACATAAGGGCCTTGATGATGAGGCCCAGGATTGCTCACCTGATTATGTGCTATTTAAGACTTAATAAGAGATGCCATGTTTTAAACAATCTTAGTAGAGGGTCAACCAAGTAACATTTGAGAACAAATGTGGTCTCTAGGGTGTTAACAAGATTTTTCTTAATATTGGTCTAGTGACCTAGTTTTTGACCAGCATAACCAATATTCAACCATAGTCTCGTTATCATCAAGACAAATATTCTGACAAAATTTCAGCAAGTTCAAGTCAAAAATGTGGTTTCTAGAGTGTTTACAAGATTTTTCCACAATTTGGCCTTGTGACCTAGTTTTTGACCAGACCATATTCAAACTTTGCCTAGATATCATCAAGACAAACATTCTGGTAAAGTTTCAACATGCTAAAGTTAAAAAGAGCTGTCGGAGGACAGCGCGCTTGACTATTCCACCGCTTATTTAAATTACTGATAATGGACTTTAATGTAGTTGCATGCTAAACATTATCACCAATTTCTTAAAGAGTGATAATTTGCATTATATGCAGGATAGAGTTAACTTGATTATTTTCATAGGTGTGATGGTTAGGAAGGGTTGTATAACGTTTCAATGGAATGCATCAAGTAGTTACTAAGATATGGACTCTTAATGTAGTTGCACACAAACCTTTAACCATAGTTTCTAAGTAAACAAGATGTGTTTGTGAAACACTGATGCCCCCGAATGGCAACATCTAGGTCAAAGGTCAAGGTCACCAGGTCAAAAATGTTGGTACTGACAGAAAGGTCATGTCACAAGGAATAAACATGTGAAATATGGTAGCCGTACCTGTTATGGTTCAAAAGAAGTGGTCAAGGTTAAAGTTTTTTTGAGAATGGCAACATCTAGGTCAAAGGTCAAGGTTGCAAGGTGAAAATTGTTGGTACTGACAGAAAGGTCATGTCACAAGGTATACGCATGTGAAATATGGTAGCCGTACCTGTTATGGTTCAAAAGAAGTGGTCAAGGTTAAATTTTTTTTTGAGAATGGCAACATCTAGGTCAAAGGTCAAAAATGTTGGTACCGACAGAAAGGTCATGTCACAAGGAATGCACATGTGAAATATGGTAGCCGTACCTGTTATGGTTCAAAAGTAATGGCCAAGGTTAAAGTTTTTTTCGAGAATGGCAACATCTAGGTCAAAGGTCAAGATCGCAAGGTCAAAAATGTTGGTACTGACAGAAAGGTCATCTCACAAGGAATAAACATGTGAAATATGGTAGCCGTACCTGTTATGGTTCAAAAGTAGTGGTCAAGGTTAAAGTTTTTTTTTAGAATGGCAACATCTAGGTCAAAGGTCAAGGTCGCAAGGTCAAAAATGTTGGTACTGACAGAAAGGTCATGTCACAAGGAATACTCATGTGAAATATGGTAGCCGTACCTGTTATGGTTCAAAAGTAGTGGCCAAGGTTAAAGTTTTTTTTCGAGAATGGCAACATCTAGGTCAAAGGTCAAGGTTGCAAGGTCAAAAATGTTGGTACTGACAGAAAGGTCATGTCACAAGGAATAAACATGTGAAATATGGTAGCCGTACCTATTATGGTTCAAAAGTAATGGCCAAGGTTAAAGTTTTTTTCGAGAATGGCAACATCTAGGTCAAAGGTCAAGGTCGCAAGGTCAAAAATGTTGGTACTGACAGAAAGGTCATGTCATAAGGAATACACATGTGAAACAGACGTGCAGACAGGCCAAAAACTATATGCCCACCGAATCTATGATTCCGGGGGCATAAAAAGGTAATATGCAGTATAGAGTTATTCTAATTGGTTGTGTTTATAGTTGTGAAATTGGGAAAGGTTGTATACAGTTTCAATACAATGCTTCAAGTTGTTAATGAGATTACACTCTAAATGTAGATGCAAAACTTTTACCAGAATTTCTAAGTCCCTCTAAGTCCGAAAAGGGCCATAACTCTGTAAAATAAGATGCAATTGTAACCCCTTTATACGATATGCACATCTCCTCTTGGTATAGAAGCTTCAAGTAAAATTTTATTGAATTCCACCCAGTGGTTTGTAAGAAATAGGCCGGACAAAATATGGCTTACTTAATAAGTAAAAGGGCCATAACTCTGTAAAATAACATGCAATTGTAACCCCTTTAGGATATGCACATCTCCTCTTGGTATAGAAGCTTCATGTAAAATTTTATTGAATTCCACCCAGTGGTTTGTATGAAATAGGCCGGACAAAATATGGCTTACTTAATATGTAAAAGGGCCATAACTCTGTAAAATATCAGGCAATTGTAATAATTGTAACCCCTTTAGGATATGCACATCTCCTCTTGGTATAGAAGCTTCATGTAAAAATTTATTGAATTCCACCCAGTGGTTTGTATGAAATAGGCCGGACAAAATATGGCTTACTTAATATGTAAAAGGGCCATAACTCTGTAAAATAACATGCAATTGTAACCCCTTTAGGATATGCACATCTCCTTTTGGTATAAAAGCTTCATGTAAAATTTTATTGAATTCCACCCAGTGGTTTGTATGAAATAGGCCGGACAAAATATGGCTTACTTAATATGAAAAAGGGCCATAACTCTGTAAAATAAGATGCAATTGTAACCCCTTTAGGATATGCACATCTCCTCTTGGTATAGAAGCTTCATGTAAAATTTTATTGAATTCCACCTAGTGGTTTGTATGAAATAGGCCGGACAAAATATGGCTTCCGGCCGACCGACCGACACAGTGACTCCTATATACCCCCCCAAAACTTTGTTTTTTGGGGGTATAATTAGTTTCATTTTGGTCAGGATTTGTTTAGTTGCATTCTCCACTTGAAGGACAGGCTGACCTACTTTCTCTAAAAGGTCATGAACAACATCCACCGTTGCCATGACAACTTCACGTCCGAATCTTTTTCAATGATAGTTAAAAACTTGGGAATGAGCGTGTTCAGCATGGAACTGAGAGCTGTCAAAGGGAAAACATGGACAATAGTCACGAGAGGCCAACAGGTGCAAGTCTGATTGTAGATATAAACAGTTTTCCCCTTTTACAATCAACAATCAAGTCAAGACATGTCTTTAGATAATGATGCAGAACAATTCTGGAAACGGGTTTCAGTTATCAAAACTGCGACCTTTGGGAAAAAGCTCAAAGAATTAGAACAATTTTCTTCATGATGAACGCAATGCAGTAACAGAATTAACTTTGTATGACCCAATTAAACCAAACCAGAGCTAAAGAGATACAGATCTTATTTCATGCTCTTTCATCCTTCTTTGACCTCAAAACCTAAATTGATGGTGCTTAAAAGAATTGTCTGAGGACATTCTTTTGATTTAATACCAACATTATAGTGTATCAAGTGTTATCAAGCAATAACCCATATGGTTATAAGGCACAAATTGGGTATACTGTACCTTTTTTTCCTCAAATCATTAATCCTTTGACAACTACAACAAATTAAGATCAAATGACATTGAAAACATCTAGGCAGAACTACTCAAAATCTCTATAAATGAAAGGAAAGTTATTGAATAAGGTAGAAATCATTGTGACAAAAGAAGAAATTACACAAAATTTGCAATTTTCCATTTTTCAACAATGTTTTAAAAGTCTTAATGCGTCTGTATGTTGAAAAAGCGTAATTCATCTCGAAACGCTATGTTTCAAGCACTCAAAAGAATGTCTTAATGAGATGATTCTTTTGAGTACCCACAGCATAGGGTATACTGAATTAATAGGAGAAATGTTGTGGGGCAACAACAACCTGTTTTCTCAACCTTATTAAGACTCTGAACAAGTATCATTACATGCTACAAACCCATTTGTGATTGTTGACTGTTTGCTGTAGGGGAGTTACTGTAGGTACCTTGTTGACTTCATGAACGCATAAACAATACTGACCAAGGGCAGTTATTGCTCCTTTTTGGACCTGTGATGCCTGATATTCGGCAAGTTTTAACAGCTCTGTGTAGCTCTCCTCGAGGAATGTAGGTCAAAATCCTCTAGGCATACACAGACAAAATCCCCTATATCCTTTTTCCACTTCAGACAAAATCCCCTTAGGAAAAAATCCCCTACTTTATAAATGTTCCAATTCCCTACTATATACATGTTACATGTTAGTTTAATGTGTTATATTTGAATATTATCATTTTAATGATATTTTGATAGTACTTATGTTTACAGACGACTTTAAGACTGTAAGGGGTGAAAATGGCCAACTAAGGTTTAGAAGGACTCCACCCAGATTTCCCCCACACACATGGAATGTGCATGTGGCAACGCTCCATGACCAAAGCCGAACCAATAATGTGTGAGGGATGGAACATTGCCTTCAAAACATTAGTAGGCCATTCAAACCCAAGCCTGTGGTATGTAATAAATTGTATACAGAAAGACAATTGTTATGTAGAGACTGTCTACAAGCAAATCCAATAATAATATAAGTAATAACAACGAACTTCCCAAGCAACTGGCTTCTTTTCCACATAGACTTAGCCCAATGGTGGTAGACGAATGACTTTTGTCGCATTGACTTTTGTCAATCGTAGGAAAGACAGTTGGCCGAGCCGGGATTGAAACTCACAACCCCTTGATTGACAGCCCACGTCGCTACCGACTGAGCTACCGGGACTCTACTCCTCAGCCAGTTTGGGAAGGAAACTTTTTTTTTCAGTTGACATAGAATCTTAATAACTACTTGATGCTCTGCATTTACACTTTATACAGCCCTTCCCAACCATCACACCTATGTAAACAATCAAGTACAATAAGTCTATCCAGCATTTTATGCAAGTTATGTCCCTTTTTTTTTTACAACCCATCCCAATTTCACAACTTTATACACAACAAATTAAGATAACTCTATCCTACATATTATGCAAATTGTTGCCCTTTTTTGGCGATAGCTGATTAACGTCAGTTTTGACCTAGATGTTAAACAAATGATCTAGATTGTAGACCAATCAAATGTTGTATTTAATGAATAATGTCGAAGAAATAAAGGAAATGAAACGGTTTAATTGGTTCAAAGTTAAGTTGGCGATCCTACGAGAGGCACTAATAAGGGAAGTTTTAAATGAAATGTTCTGCATACTAACCTTTAATTGTTTTCCTTAAGAAATAAATTTCAGTGAAAAAGAATCCGTGAAAACGTATGAAATATAATATTTAAGAGCAAAATATTAATTATTTTTGAAACATGATAAGTTTTCAGTTATTTATCGTCAATTGAAACTTATATACCTCTTGGGAGCCTCGCGTAATCTCGGCCTTGACTGAGACATATAAACACATCTGGCCTTGATAATCTATTTATAGAAACTGAAGCTGGATGGAGATGGCCGATTTAAGTCTTTGGTAAACACATAGATTAGTGTTATGATTTAGTAGTTGATACTGGGATAAAGATATAAACAAATTGATTCCATCGTTTCCGTTAACTATTTAATAATTTCTGAGAGTTTACATAATTTTGCCTGACAAGTGGTTCTAAAAAGAAAAGCGCAAGCTACACTCGATTACGATTCTATATCTTTAAAAACAATGTTCTAATCGAACAATAATCCAATTGGTTCACGATTATAATGCATTACTAATTCAAGGAGCTGTCGAATTCTTAGATATACAACATTATTGCGCAGATTTTATAATTCAAGGAAAATTACCGATTGTTTTGATTATTAACAAAACCTTTCTGATATTCAAGTCAAATAATATGCGCATGTTCCATTTCTTAGTCTTTTCTCATATTGATCGCCGTTTATCTTTTTTAACTATTTTTCTTGTTTTACTAATGTATTAAATTATGGTTAAAGGTTGCGTGCAGCTACATTAAGAGTCCATATCTTAGTAACTACTTGATGCATTCCATTGAAACGTTATACAACCCTTCCTAACCATCACACCTATGAAAATAATCAAGATAATAACTCTATCCTGAATATAACGCAAATTATCACCCGTTGCGAAATTCTGGTTAATGTTTTGCACACAACTACATTAGAGTCCATATCTCAGTAAGATAAATAAGCGGTGAAATAGTCGAGCGCGCTGTCCTCCGACAGCTCTTGTTTATTTCAGCAGTTTGAGACTGTCATGTGTTTTGCATCAGAAATCTCATTGCATAACTCAAATGAGCAATCAAGGGTCATCATGGCCCACTTGTTCAAGTCTTTTTATATGCAGATTTTGAATTAAAAAAAAATCTGGACAAAAGCAGTTGCAGGAAACATAGCATACTTGGTGGTGGGAGGATGGGCTTGCTTGTAAACTAAATTTGAAAACTACCTACACCAACGACAGGGTGACACTAAAAAGCTCCCTTTGACTCAGTCCTGGTGAGGTACATAAATCAGAACTTGGTCAAAACTATTGTCCAACCTCTTTACACAAAATGATGTTGTGGAACCTCTATTTCATCAGTAACACAATCGTAACCTCATTTAACCTTTATCGACATATAAAAAAAAGACAAAATATGGAAAATATTTATAAATGATGATCATTGAATAACGTGGAAAACATCAATGAAAAAGGAGAATTTGTTCATTATGATCAATTTATTTTTTGGTCCAAATTTCTTCAAAAGATGTCTGCTGCAGAAACTCCATAAAGGGTAGGTATGAAGGAAAGGTATACAAGACTACTATGACATTTTATCCTCTCACTAGAAATTTTCAAAAAGCATAATTTCAATTAATGGTTTTTCCATATTTTTATGCGTAGATGTTTACAAAGTCATCTGCAGGGGATTTGACAAAAGCTGATGCCCTCTTTACATTTCAGATTTTAAAATAGAATATCTTACATTTCCAAAAGCTGATGCCCTCTTTACATTTCAGATTTTAAAATAGAATATCTTACATTTCCAAAACCATTTAATAAAATAAGGTTATGTACAGAATAGTTTACATAGTTAACAACACTACGGTAAAAGGTACACAAGCTGTCACAGTTATGTGAACTTATAACAAAAATAACCTTTTGCCTCATACAACAAATCTTCAGCCGACAACTTTGAAAATCAAAATAAACAAGAGGCCAAAGAGGGCCAGTATCGCTCCACGGCCTTAAGGCAAAAATCAAATCTCCAAACAGCCCTGCCCCCTGTTGGCCATGTTTTTTACCAACCACCATGGCTAAAGGAATCATGTAGAGTGTCACCTAAGGAATGTTTCTTCAAAATTATTTAAAAAATTGGCCGACACTTTCGGAGGAGAGGATATTTTAAGTTTTCACTAAAGCCATATAAGGCAAAATAGCCCCACCCCCTGGTAGCCATATTTTTCAACCAATCAACATGGCTTGACGGAATCTGATAGAGGGTCGTTTAAGGAACATTTCTACAAAATTATTTGAAAATCTACCTAACAGTGGGTCAGTCACACTTTTGGAGAAGAAGATTTTTTAAGTTTTCTCTTTAGCCATATAAGGCAAAATAGCCCCGCCCTCTTGCGGCCATGTTTTTTTACCAATCAACATGGCTTGAAGGAATCTGATAGAGGGTCAGCTAAGGAACATCTCTACAAAATTATTTGAATATTGGCTGAACACTTTCGGAGAAGAAGATTTTTTAAGTTTTCACTTTAGCTATATAAGGCAAAATAGCCCCGCCACCTAGCGGCCATGTTTTTCAACCAATCAACATTTCTTGAAGGAATCTAATAAAGGGTCACCCAAGGAACATTTCTACAAAATTATTTGAAAATCGGCTGGATACTTTCGGAGAACAAGATTTTTTAAGTTTTCACTATAGCTATATAAGGCAAAATAGCCCCGCCCCCTGGCGGCCATGTTTTTCGCCCAATCAACATTTCTTGAAGGAATCTTATAAAGGGTCACCCAAGAAACATTTTTAAAAAATTATTTGAAAATCGGCCTGACACTTTTGGAGAAGAAGATTTTTTAAGTTTTCACTATTTTTTTCTTTTGGTTGCCATGGAAACCAGAATTATTGATGGATCAAAATTTTTTTTAGGAATTAAAGAGAGGACATTGAGAGGATGCTTCCTATAAAGTTTCAACCAAATTGGCAAAGTGGTTAGGGAGAAGAAGTTGTTTAAAGGAAAAAGTTAACGCACGCACGACGGACAATTCGCCATGACATAAGCTCGATTGGCTTTCAGCCAGTGGAGCTAAAAACGAACATGTATTGAATTGCAAGATCAATATTCTCGAAAATGGCCAAAAATCAGTCAAAATGAAATGTCTGTAACTTCGTTTGTATTCTCATTTACAAGTAAGAAATTATCTCTGGCATTAGCAAAATAGTTTATTTACACAGAAATGCTTAAATATAAGCTCGGAAATCCTGACCTTTATCTATAAATCTCTCTTTTTGATATGGAAGAAAATCAAATCTCACCATATTTTCACTAAAATCTTCAAAAAGAGCAAAGTTTGTGAACAAAAAAGATACTTTACTTCAATTTTAAAAAAAAAAAGATATAATCTGTCAAACAAGCGATTCATGCACATCACATTGATCGCAATCTTAAATCAAACAGTTATACCGTTTTCTCAATCATCGAGACATATTGTACCCACGATTGGCAATTTTCACTTAAAATTCGCCGTTTTGTAGAGACGACATTGACAGACACACAATTATCACAATTATTAAATGTGTAAATACAAACTATTACCAATTATTATTAAATTTTGTGTAGCTGTATAAGTATGGACTTACTTGTCCTCATACATATTTCTTTAGGTTGAAATGTCACGGAATTGTCTATAATAATAAAAATAATGAAGCGCGTAAAATGATCCAGTCTCCTGTATTTTTATCAATGGCGTCCAAATTGTAAACTCGCAATGTCTCGGACGCTCTCGGAAGACAGGATATATGAGAACTCGGCAGAGTGACCTCACCCTTTAATACACTCACCCTGTTAAGATGTTGCATATTTTTTCCTTGATGTTTTCAAAATTATCTGCTTCAAATTTGTTGCATGTGGCCATGATGGCCCTGGATCGCTCACCTGATTTTTTTTCTTCAGTTTAGCCATATAAGCCCCGCCCCCTGGCTGCCATAGTTTTCGACCAATCAACAAGGATTGAAGGAATCTGATAGTGGGTCGGTCAAGGTAATCCTAGGAATATTTCTGGAAAATTATTTGAAAAACGGCTAAATACTTTCGGAAGAGAAGGTTTTTTAAGTTTTTACTTAAGCCATATAAGGCAAAACAGCTCCGCATTGTGGCGGCAATTTTTTTTAACCAATCAACATCGCTTTACGGAATCTGATAGAAGCTCACCTTTGGTGGCCATGTTTTTTTACCAATCAACACGGCTTGAAGGAATCTGATAGGGGGTCACTTAAGGAACATCTCTACAAAATTATTTAAAAATCAGTTTCGGAGGAGAAGTTTTCACTACAGCCATATAAGGCAAATTAACCCCACCCCCTGGCGGCCATGTTTTTCGACCAATCAATATGGCTTGAAGGAATCTGATAGAGGGTCATTCAAGGAACATTTCTACAAAATTATTTGAAAATCTACCTAACAGTCTTGGAGAAGAAGAATTTTAAAGTTGTTTTCGTTTCGTTGCCATGGAAACCAGAATTCTGCAGATCCTAATAATTTGAAGGAATTCTGATGAGGTCATTGAGAGAATGCTTTCTGTGAAGTTTCACACCAATTGACCAACTAGTTACTGAGGAAAAGAAGTTGACAGACGACGGACGACGCACACCGCATGCCAGACAAAAGGCCATCACAATAACTCATCTTTAGCACTTCATGCTCAGGTGAGTTAAAAGCAGATATTCATTCACAAAATGTTGTTACTAGACAAAACTAGAACTATCACTGAAGATGATAAATACCCCCTAAACAGCACCTTGACCTACACCATAACTTAATAAGTAAAAGGGCCATAACTCTGTAAAACTAGAAATATCACTCTGTAAATCTAGAAATATCACTGATGGTGATGAATACCCCCCAGCTGGTGCCTGACAATATACATATGTAGAAGAAATTCAAGGGGCCCACAACTCATTTAAAAATGATTACAGTGCAACACGACGACAATATGCACAACAAGACTTAGTATCAATCATTCTTGTGAAGTTATATTGAATTCTGACCAAGGGTTGCTGAGAAATAGTGTTCACAAGAAATGTCTACAGACCAACTATGTATGAGACATTCAAGGGGCCATAACTCATTTAAAAATAATTCCAGTGCAACATGCCGACAATATACACAACTAGGCTTGGTATCAATCATTCTTGTGAAGTTATATTGAATTCTGACCAAGGGTTGTTGAGAAATAGTGTTCACAAGAAATGGCTATAGACCAACTATGTATGAGAAATTCAAGGGGCCATAACTCATTTAAAAATAATTCCAGTGCAACACGCCGACAATATGTACAACTAGGCTTGGTATCAATCATTCTTGTGAAGTTGTATTGAATTCTGACCAAGGGTTGCTGAGAAATAGTGTTCACAAGAAATGTCCAGACCAACGACCGACCGACCGACAAGCGTGAATCTTATACAGCCCCCATATACTACTTATCTGGGGGTATAATAACATGCAATTGTAACCCCTTTAGGATATGCACATCTCCTCTTGGTATAGAAGCTTCATGTTTAATTTTGTTGAATTCCACCCAGTGGTTTGTTAGAAATAGACTGGACAAAATATTGCTTCTGGCCGACAAACCGACAGACAGACAGACTGCCCAACACAGTGACTCCTATATACCCCCTCTTCTTCGAAGGGGGTATAATTATCCTGATTCTGACCTTTGTGCAAAGATGTTTCATTATTGTGACATGCATGTATTCTCATCAAACTTGTGACTTGGTTTATGAAAACACATACAATAAATGACAGGCAGTATAAACCCTATGATTATAATCGTTATAATCTATGCCTCTACACCACAAGGGTCAGATCAGAATTGTGATGTCTTTTTAAAGATATCATCATGTTATGAAGATGCAAGTTGACCAAAAAGGTCTTCATCTTCTCTTATCAAAACATAAGTTAAGAGATAAACATATACAACTTGTTAATGGTATTGCTGTGTGCTTTTCAATGATAGCTTCAATATATATATAACAGTTTCTGATATTTTAACACTGCTTTCAACAATTTTTCAGATATATCGCAGCATTTCCTGGGTAAGTTAGGAGTACTACTGGTCAATTTATCTTGACACCAGCCAGTCAATCATCGTAATGCTTACCCAACCACCCTGAACACCAAGGAGGGCAGCAATAATTACCATTTTTAAAGTCTTTGGCATGACTTGGCCAGGGATCGAACTCTCAACCTCCCGCAATGAGGGGGACATTTTACCACTTCATGGTTGAGAGTTTGAAAGGTTTGTCTGTAGGACACTGATGCCTCATTGGGAGGGTGAAAAATAAACAATATTTAAGTTACCATTAAGAATATTTAAATTATCATTAGGAATATTTTACTTACCATTAACAATATTTGGGTCTGAATACATGATTTCCGTTATCTGACCCGCCATAAAGCCAGGACTAGCACACAAGTCTAATACTTTATGGTGGGGCTGTATCCGCAGTATTCTTGGTGGCAACATACTCCATACTTCAATCTGTTGTACGGTAAACTGTAAGAATGCAATGCATTTTAACATCAATCATAATAATTGCTAAGTTAATAGAGTGCTTTAGTTAACCCTTTCCCACATATGACAAATCTGCAGCAAAAACATGATGGCCCTGATGGCTCACCTAAATTATGCAATGTGATTTCTAATGCAATACACATCAAGACAATTATTCTGAGAAAGATTCAAAATGCAGCCTTCAGCGTGTTATCAAGATTTACCTTAATTTGGCCTAGTGACCTATTTTTTTTAGCTGATATGACCCATATTTTAACATGGACTAGATATCATCAAGACAAACATTCTGATAAAGTTTCAACATGCTCAAGTTAAAAATGCAGCCTCCAGTGTTAACAATATTTCCCTTCAATTTGGCCTAGTGACCTAGTTTTTGACCCCATAAGACCCATATTCAAACTCGGCCTAGCTATCATTAAGATAAACATTCTGACCAAATTTTAAGCTGCTGAAGCAAAAATGGGGCTTCTACAGTGTAAACAAGATTTCCCTACGATTTCGCCTAGTGACCTAGCTTCTGACTCAATATGACCCATATTCGAACTTGACCTAGATATCATTAAAACAAATATTCTGACAAAATTTCAAATTGCTGAAGCAAAAATTGTGGCCTCTAGATTGTTAACAAGATTCTTCTTCAATTTGACCTAATATGGCCCAGTTTCGAACTTGTCCAAGATTTGATGGAGATGAATGTTCTGATAAACTTTCATGAAGATCTTATTCACAATGTAGCCTATAGATTGTTAACAAGGCAATTTGTTGATGTCGCACGACGGCTGGACGCCAGACAAAATGTGATCACAATAGCTCATCTTGAAAACTTCATGCACAGGTGAGCTCAAAATCTCTCATGAGCAATTTCTCCTTTTTGCCACAATGTTATCAAAAGTTATCTGCTGCAGAGGCGACGGAAAGCGTCTATATGAGGGAAAGGGTTAAAGACCAGCAATCGAATAAGTGAAATATTAACTTGATATGACATTTTAATCCTTTCCCTTATAAACTCTTTCTGATGATTTTTTTTCAAAACTCCTTATATCACAATGTTTAGAACCTCATTAAATAAATGTTCTTTCATTTTTGACTTAATGTTTTCAAAGTTGGCTGCTGCAGATTTGTTGCATGTCTGAAATGTTTAAGGCTTTCCCTCATATAGACGCTTTCTGATGCCTCTGCAGCAGACGGGTTTTTGAAAACATAGCGACAATGGAAGAACTTGCTCAAAACGAGCAATTTCTCCTTTTACCACAATGTTTTTTCCACTTTTAGTCATAGATTATCCATTCAATTATAGAGATTTTCTATTTTTTGACAAAATATGTTCAAAGTCGTCTGCTGCAGAATTGTCATATGAGGGAAAGGGATAAGGGCACATCTGCTTATAGAAGAAATATATACATGTAAGCCAATCAGAAAACATCTCTTTTCAAGTAAAGCAGTAATAGTGCTTAATACATCCCCAAATTGCCATACTGTTTACAGAACTGGACATGCTTGAATAGCATTTTAAAACATGTTACACTGATACAGACAATCACATTTGACGAGTTTGCAGCAGTTGACAATTAAAAACAAGAGGACCATGATGGTCCTACATCGCTCACCTGATTTAATCAAACTTAAAAAGTTTTCATTGTTCTATACATATATACGGAAAACAAGCAACACCCCCTGGTGGTCATGTTTATCATCCTATCAAAATAATTGGAAGTCTTAGTAGAGGGGCACCCAAAGAACATTCATGGCAAATGGACAAGAATTTTTTTTAAAAGTTTACCTTAACAAGTCTAATGTAAAACAAGAGGGCCAAGATGGCCCTAAAACGATCACCTGAGTGATAGTATAGTATAAAATGCAACTGCAAATAAAGGTAAACAAGCTCCGCCCCCTGGCAGCCATGTTTTTCGACGGATCGGAAATATTTGAACAATCTTGGTAAAGGGTGCCCCAAGGAACATTTGTGCAAAATAATTTTCAAATCGGGCCAGTACTTTTGGACAAGAAGATTTTTAAAGTTTTAACAATGCACATATAAGGAAAATAAGCTCCGCCCCCTGGCAGCCATGTTTTTCAACGGACGGAAATATTTGAACAACCTTGGTAGAAGGTACCCCAAGGAACATTTGTGCACAATAATTTTCAAATCGGGCCAGTACTTTTGGACAAGAAGATTTTTTAAGTTTTGGTTAATTTCCCCTTTTTTGTTGACGTGGCAGCCAAAGTTCTGCATGGAATAGAATACTTTGAACAAATTTGAAAGAGATCCACACAAGGAACATTTCTATAAAATTATTTTGAATTTGGTTAATTGGTTTAATGTGAACGGACGTACGACGACGACGGACGATGAGCAATAACAAAAGCTCACCTTGCACTTTGTGTAGGCGAGCTTAAAAGAGCACTGCAGAGCAATTGCCAACGTTCATCTTTTTTGTCCTAAGTCAAAACAAGAGGGCCATGATGGCCCTATATCGCTCACCTGAGTAAGTGTTTTAGGGTCCTAATTTAATGGCTTTACAAACATAAGAAAGAATGTCAACCAAAGACAATGATGATATTTGATTGTAAAAGATCACACAAAGGTCATGGTCACATGTTTATAAATCAATGTAAAGGACATGTGACAATTAGATGAAGTTTTCGAAACGAACCGAGCTCTTATGGATATCTAGCTACTGAATAAGTTTGGTAAACATCAAATAATAAATGAAGACTTTAACTTGTTCACAAGGTAAATAATAGCAATTTTGCCAATTTATAAAGGGCCATAATCTCATCATGCATGAACGGATCTGGCTGGTATTCAAAAGGAACCGAGCTCTCATGTCTATAAGTTTGGTAAACATCGGATAATAAATGATGACTTTATCTTGTTCACAAGGTCAATTATAGCAGTTTTGCCAAATTTAAAGGGCCATAATCCCGTCATGCATGGACGGATCTGGCTGAAAAGGAACCAAGCTCTCATAAATATCTAGCTACTGAATAAGTTTGGTAAACATCGGATAATAAATGATGACTTTAACTTGTTCACAAGGTCAATTATAGCAATTTTGCCAATTTATAAAGGGCCATAATCCCATCATGCATCAACCGATCTAGCTTTTTGAAAGGAACCAAGCTCTCATTGATATCTAGCTACTGAATAAGTTAAACATGGTAAACATTGGATAATAAATGAAGACTTTATCGTGTTCACAAGAACGACAGACGAAGAAGGGCGAACACGAAACCTCACCTTGTCACTATGTGACAGGTGACCTAAAAAGGGCCATTTCTAAATACTTATTACAGCCAGAGTAATGTGACTTGGTACAGACATGAGAATTGTTCCTAGGAAAAATTGTATCAAGTTTCGTTTGAAAATGTATAACTGTTTTAGAGCAATAAGGTAAGGTTAAAGTTTTGAGACAATGACGCCACCAAGGGTATCACATTAGCCCCACTTTTCTACTACAAACAGGCAAGCTAAAAATGTCTGCCTAAAAGGCATCAAAATGTTCATTGTTGCCTGCATCAGTAAAATGTTTATAGCTACTGATTAACGACTTATTTAGAACCCTTGAAGCAGTCCTTTACCACACCTAAAATATGAGTTTATTTAAACATTAACCACATGCAGTAACATTTGGATACATCTGAAGCTAATGACTTTTGAAAACATTGTGACTTTTAATATATTGGTTTTAACTGTATTCCATAAATTAATATAAATGTATTTTCATTTATAGAAATTGTTCATTATACTTTGTTGATCACATATTTTCAAAAGTGTCTGCTAAAGATTTGTTGTACATATATTGGAAATAGCTAAATATCCACATATTTGAAACAAGAGGGCCATGATGGCCCTTGAATCGCTCACCTGATTTTTTTTTTTTTCACTTTAGCTATATAAGTCCCGCCCCCTGGCAGCCATAGTTTCCGACCAATCAACTTGGCTTGAAGGAATCTGATAGAGGGTCACCCTAGGAACTTTTCTACATAATTATTTGAAAATCGGCCAGATACTTTTGGAGGAGAAGATTTTTTAAGTTTTCACTATAGCCATATAATGCAAAATAGCCCTGCCCACTGGCGGCCATGTTTATTGACCAATCAACTTGGCTTGAAGGAATCTGAAAGTGGGTCATCCAAGGAACATTTCTACAAAATTATTTGAAAATCGGGCTGACACTTTTGGAGGAGAAGATTTTTTAAGTTTGCACTATAGCCATATAAGGCAAAATAGCCCAGCCCCCCTGGCGGCCGTGTTTTTCGACCAAACAACATGGCTTGAAGGAATCTGGTAGAGGGTCATCCAAGGAACATTTCTACAAAATTATTTGAAAATCTGCCAAGCAGTTTGGGAGATGAAGAATTTTGAAGTTTTTTTCGTTTCGTTGCCATGGAAACCAGAATTCTGCATGGATCCCAAAAATTTGAAGGAATTCTGGTGAGGTCATTGAGAGGATGCTTTCTGTGAAGTCCCAATTGACCCACTGGTTACTGAGGAGAAGATGTTGAAGATTTTTTAAGTTTTCACTTTGGCCATATAAGGCAAAATAGCCCCCGCCCCCTGGAGGCCATGTTTTTCGACCAATCAACATTGATTGAAGGAATCTGATAGAGGGTCACCCAAGGAGCATTTCTACAAAATTATTTGAAAATCGGCCTGACACTTATGGAGGAGAAGATTTTTTAAGTTTTCACTATAGCCATAAAATGCAAAATAGCCCCGCCCCCTGGCGGCCATGTTTTTTGACCAATCAACATGGCTTGAAGGAATCTGATAGAGGATCACCCAAGGAACATTTCTACAAAATTATTTGAAAATCGGCCTGAGCCATCTGGTGGAGAAGATTTTTTAAGTTTGCACTATAGCCATATAAGGCAAAATAGCCCGCCCCCCTGGTGGCCATGTTTTTCGACCAATCAACAAGTCATGGCTTGAAGGAATCTGATAGAGGGTCACCCAAGGAACATTTCTACACAATTATTTGAAAATCGGCCAGACACTTTTGAGTAGAAGATTTTTTAAGTTTTCACTATAGCCATATAAGGCCAGACACTCAGTGAAGAAGATTTTTCAATAAAGCCATATAAGGCAAAATAGCCCCGCACCCCTGGTGGCCATGTTTTTTGACCAATCAACATGGCTTGAAGGAATCTGATAGAGGGTCATCCAAGGAACATTTCTACATAATTATTTGAAAATCAGCTAGACACTTTTTGAGTAGAAGATTTTTTATGTTTTCACTATAGCCATATAAGGCAAAATAGCCCCGCCCCCCCTGGCGGCCATGTTTTTCGACCAATCAACACGGCTTGAAGGAATCTGATAGAGGGTCATCCAAGGAACATTTCTACAAAATTATTTGAAAATCTGCCAAGCAGTTTGGGAGAAGAAGAATTTTGAAGTTTTTTTCGTTTCGTTGCCATGGAAACCAGAATTTTGCATGGATCCCACAAATTTGAAGGAATTCTGGTGAGGTCATTGAGAGGATGCTTTCTGTGAAGTTTCATCCAAATTGACCCACTGGTTACTGAGGAGAAGAAGTTGAGGCACGACGCACGCCGGACAAAAGGCGATCACAATAACTCACCTTGAGCAAAGCTCAGGTGAGCTAAAAACATACCAAGGATGTGTTTTCAGTGTGAGCTGTGTTGTGTTATCCACAACCATTTTGCTGACACTCTCTAGAAACTTGGTTCTCATATAGTCCATTATAACGTCTGTTTGACTGAAAAAATAAAACCATGTTACAAATCAGATATAAATCATGTTTAACATATTTTAACACATTCACACTTGCGGAAACATCTTGAAACCATTGGGACAAAAGGATAAACTGCTCATAATGAACAATTTCTCTTTTTAGCATTTTCTTTTTTAAAGTCTTTTCAATATATTTTTGCCTAGATGTTTCAAAGATAATTGCTGATTATTTGTTGTTTGTGGGAAAGGGTTAAAGGGTCGGTAAACTAAATGCTTAAATAACTGAGAATTGTTATAAAATACAATTTGGTGCATTTGCAAAACATGATACTTCAACATAAAAATATATCTGGATATTA
The DNA here is from genome assembly GCA_031761405.1 of Serripes groenlandicus. NCBI lineage: Eukaryota > Metazoa > Mollusca > Bivalvia > Cardiida > Cardiidae > Serripes > Serripes groenlandicus. Next base: position 103,203 of record JASEVX010000106.1, read on the forward strand.
TGAAGAAACAAGCAATTTCGCTGAATTGATATCCCCCACCAATGATGGCTTGTTTGTGAATGAAGGCCTTTATGTTGAATGTGCAATTGACCTGCAAAATTATTTCAACTTATTCACACAAGAACAAGGGGTATGAACAGAAATTGAGACAGATAAACATATTCTTGCTGAAAGAATAAAATAACGACATTAGTTTTATAAACATTTTTATTAAACTAAGAGTGTGAATTAAAGACATTTTTTCATAATTAAATCCCAAAGGAAAATGTGAGAAAAAGTTTTTGCTACTTTAAAACCAACGGTGACACAAGTGCAATAGCTCCCTTTATTCAATTTTTTTCCTTAAATCAACGGCAATAACTCAAGAAAATTGACCAATCCAAAAAAACCAATGGACGGGCATCATCCCAGTATGTTGGTTTATATTTATTTCAAGTTTCATGAAATTCTACAGGCTAGTTACTGAGAAATGGCTGCGAACGTGGATTTTTCAATATATCAAGGGCAATAACTCTAATGAAAATTGACCAATCCAAAAAACAATGGACGGGCATCATCCCAGTATTTTGGTTCATATTTATTTCAAGTTTCATGAAATTCTACCAGCTAGTTACTGAGAAATGGCTGCGGACGTGGATTTTTCAATATATCAAGGGCAATAACTTTAAGGAAAATTTACCAATCCAAAAAAGCAATGGACGGGCATCATCCCAGTATGCTGGTTCATATTTATTTCAAGTTTCATGAAATTCTACCAGCTAGTTACTGAGAAATGGCTGCGGACGTGGATTTTTCAATATATCAAGGGCAATAACTCTAAGGAAATTGACCAATCCCAAAAAACAATGGACGGGCATCATCCCAGTATGCTGGTTCATATTTATTTCAAGTTTCATGAAATTCTACCAGATAGTTACTGAGAAATGGGTGCAGACGGACGTGACGGACGGACATTGACCAATCCAAAAAAACAATGGACGGGCATCAATCCAGTATGCTGGTTCATATTTATTTCAAGTTTCATGAAATTCTACCAGCTAGTTACTGAGAAATAGCTGCAGACGTGGATATTTCAATATATCAAGGGCAATAACTCTAAGGAAAATTGACCAATAAAAAAAAAACAATGGACAGGCATCATCCCAGTATGCTGGTTCATATTCATTTCAAGTTTCATACAATTCTACCAGCTAGTTACTGAGAAATTGTTACGGAAGGACGTGACGGACACACGCACACACGGACGGACAACGCCATTTTAATATCCCCCTCCCTGATAAATCAGGCGGGGGATAATGAAGCATTAATCATGTGTTTTTATCAGAGCTCTAGATAAAAGGCATTTTGTTTGTTCTAAATCCTCATTTGACTCTCAAACGCTATGCTATGTATACTGAAATGGATCATCTCAATGGGACGATTCTGTAGAGTACCCACATCATAGGATTTAGCTGGATGATAAGAGAGATATTGTTGGGGAAAAGAGCAGTATACCCTATTCGCTTTCTAATGGATATATCATGTTTTACCCTTTCGCGATCATAAGGGCTTTGTCAAGTGATAATAGGCATTGTCTGATAGAACTACCTTTAACTAGTGATCATACCTATTGACATAATACAGACTTCATTAAAAGAAAATAATAACAAGAGGCCCAAGAGGGCCAGTATCGCTCCATGGCCATAAGGCAAAAATCAAATCTCCAAACAGCCCTACCCCCCGGTGGCCATGTTTTTGACCAACCACCATGGCTTAAAGGAATCTTGTAGAGTGTCACCCAAGGAATGTTTCTGCAAAATTATTTGAATATCAGCCTGACACTTTTGGAGGAGAAGATGTTTTAAGTTTTCACTATAGCCATATAAGGCAAAATATCCCCGCCCTTCGGCGGCCATGTTTTTCAACTAATCAACATGGCTTGAAGGAATCTGATAGAGGGTCACCTAATGAACATTTCTACAAAATTATTTGAAAATCAGCAGAACACTTTCGGAGAAGAAGATTTTTTAAGTTTTCACTATTTTTTCTTTTGGTTGCCATGGAAACCAGAATTATGGATGGATAAAAAAAAATTGAAAGAATTTAAGAGAGGACATTGAGAGGATGCTTCCTATGAAGTTTCAATCAAATTGGCCAAATGGTTAGGGAGAAGAAGTGGTTTAAAGGAAAAAGTTAAACGCACGCACAGACGCACGCACAACGGACAATTCGCCATGACATAAGCTTGACTGGCTTTCAGCCAGTGGAGCTAAAAATTGGTCATAATGAGGAATTTTTCCTTTTGCCACAATGTTTACAACTATATTCACTCAAAATAATATGGAAGCAATAACAAAACTTCAAAAACAAGCTGTGCATATCATACTAGATGCAAGTAAAATGACACCATCGGCTGATACGTTTCAACTCCTAAATTGGCTTCCATTTAATAATGTGTGATGATCTATAAATCTCTTCACAACCTATTACTTGATTATATGAATAATAGACTTATTCCAGTAGGCGATACAAATTATTCATTGCGATCTGATAGTTGATAGTAACGCGTTTATGCCTTTGCAAACAGACTAGATCCAGGACCCGAGGTTATGAAACTAACTCATATCTATGCTATATTATTTTAAATTGCCAAGTTATTTAATATGGAGCATATTTGCGCGAAGTTATTTGAAAATATCTATATGCATGGTAAAGTTATGGTCTGAACAAAAAAAGTTTAAGTAAAGTATATTTTCTGTCACTGTGACCTTGACCTGGAAGCTAAAGACCTTTACCTGGAAGCTAAACACATAAATTGTTCATATGACACAGCGTCTTGATATGGTGTATATCTGTTCCAAGCTATTTGAAAATATCTCTATGGATGAAAAAGTTATTGTCCAGACAAGAAAAGTTCAACTGATGTCTATTTGTTGTCACTGTGACCTTGACCTTGAAGCTACAGACCAAAGTTTTGCATGTGACACATCATATTGATATAGTTCATATTTGTGCCAAGTTATTTGAAAATATATCTATGCATGACACAGTTATGGTCCGGACAAGAAAAGTTCAATTAAAGTCCATTTCTTATCACTGTGACCTTGAATCTACAGATTTTTTTTTTTGCATTTGGCACATCGTCTTGATATGTTGAAAAGTTCAATTTAAGTCTATTTCTTATCACTGTGACCTTGAATCTACAGAATTTGTGTTTGCATTTGGCACATCATCTTGATATGGTGCATGTTTGTGCCAAGTTATTTGAAAATATCTCTATGCATGACAAAGTTATGGTCCAGACAAGAAAAGTTCAATTAAAGTCTATTTCTAATCACTGTGACCTTGACCTTGAATCTACCAATTTTTTTTTTGCATTTGGCACATCGTCTTGATATGGTGCATGTTTGTGCCAAGTTATTTGAAAATATCTCTATGCATGACAAAATTATGGTCGGACAAGAAAAGTTCAATTAAAGTCTATTTCTTATCACTGTGACCTTGACCTTGAATCTACAGATTTTTTTTTTGCATTTTGCACATCGTCCTTCGGAAAACCTGGTTAAAAAATATAAATTAAAAAGGTTGGTTGACACAAATGAAAACGTTCCGATAACCTAAGGTCTGATTTATACATGACCAGGAAATGCGCGTCAAAACAACAACAACAACAATAACAAAACCCAGAAGCAAGTGAATATTTGTTGTCTATGAATCTATACGGTTAACCGAGTAACCGGTTAGTAATATCGGTAACCGTTGCCATCCCTATAAATTTTAAATCAATTTGTGACTGTTTTTAAATAACCTAGGGTCTACTATACAGTATTCAGACTAGATAAGGCCCCCCAAAAAATACCAGTGTTTCCGGTAACCGGACCGACCCTATTTTCTTCTCGCCGACCCTAATCTTTTTTATAGGCATAAGGGTAAAAATTCAAAATCGATCCGGATCATTCCTGATCTTTTTCCAGGCCTCGACATTAACTTTTGAACGTATTTGCCTAGTCGAACAAGTACTTTGAAAATTAACTTGCCCGGACTCAATTACAACTTGCCCGAATATATGTCATTATATTGCGAATTACAGTGTCCTGCCTTGTTGATTTGCTGTCTTAAAATGCACAGTCCAATTAAAACCGTAGTCGAATTTACAGGACGATATTTTACACAAACAAGTAATTTAAACACATAAAAATGACTACGGTTTGACATTAGAATGTACTTTAAACAAAATGAGTCGGAATTTGATAAGATATCGGAATAATTATTATTGACATCCGCCATTTTGAATTCAGGGGATTCTGGAAAATACCTCTTCAGAAAAGTGTAAATGACGTTTTGTTTAGTTCAATTCTGACCAATCAATACTCGGGGATGAATCTATTTAAAATGAGGCAGCATAAATTAAAATAGAGGGATTTCATCATGTGACATGTGTATTTCAAACAATTGTGACGAGTTAAAATACATGACTGGGACTGATTTAGGAACGTTTCGGGTTGTCAGCGACACATAAGATTGAGGTCCCGAATGGTTTAATCTGTGACTCTAAATTATGGCCTCTGGACAAATATTAACCATTCAAATTCCGGTTTTAACTGGTCATATCGGCAGACGGCCGGTTCTCTTTGAGGAATTGTAAATTGGGTCCACTGGATCCTGTCAGAAAATAGTGAAGAGCCGTTCGTAATTGTGAATGGAGCTGTTAATCAGTACCACTTAAATAGGGAAATAAATCTCATGTATAAATTTACAACTTATGTGATTTAAAACAGTCATTTGTCTTTCAATACCGCTTACGATTTGATAAATTGAATTGGTGTCATAAATAGCACTATATGGAATAACCCATAAGAGGGTGCACATCTACCATGTAGACAATTCCACTTTACAGAATTATTTTGTTTATTGATCTTTATGGCGAACTTTACAGTTTGAAGTTTTAAACTCGACAGGGATGGATAAATAATTAAATAAATTATTGACATGTCAACCTATTTGTCCCAGAAAGGATTCTAACTGCTGCTTGCCCGATCGGACAACTGCTGGGAAAAACAACTTGCCCGGATTCCACTGTTACTCGCCCCAGGCTATCGGACAACCGTTAATGCCGAGCCCTGGGTTTGTCAACAGGAAGAACAAAATGGCGGCGTCCATACTGTCGGTGGATGTCAAAAAATGTCTGCATTCCACAGGCATAAAATGCCAGAGATCTTTTCTCAGCAGCACTGAACTTTATAGGGAAGTATGGCGAACATTCCACCTTGTTTCTACTCCTACTCCGCTAAAAGACAAAGGGAGTTCCATGTCAGCTATGGGCTATGTTGTCGAAAAAAGGTAATAATTTCAGACATTCAACAATGTTGAAACGCTTAGATATTAGATAGTTGTTCGGATGCAATAAAACTCAACACTAAATGTAGTTGTGTTCTTTATTTATGCCTCTGACATCTATGTGCAAAATCTACATGTACGGTGGAGAAAAAAAAAATCTGTACTACCTACCCTATTTTTTTTCGGCATGTAACCGGAAACACAGGTATTTTTTTGTTTGGCCTAAGGAGAACTTAGCTTTCTTTGCTCCCCCTAATCTCCGATTTCTCTTTCAAATCTAACCTTGCTGGTACACAGAAGAATAGTCTCATGATTAAGAGGCCATATTAGGATTTTTGAAAATGAAATAGGTCCTTATCTAGAGCACTATATCAAAATGCGCATTATTAACATTTTCTTCCTTTGTCGCAATGTCTGCTGGATATGCATCAACATGCAGGTTGGAACAGGCTAAACTAGAACTATCACTGAATGCGGTTAATACCCCCGAACGTCGCCCTGATAGGAAAGGTAGTGTTATGTTAAGAAATCCCACCTTAAATTCCAACTTGTAGTTTTAAAGATAACCTCCGGACAAGAAAAAAGGAAGAATGGGCAATAAAAATTATTCTACGAACAAGAAAATATATCAAAGGGCAATAAATCTGTAATTAGCTAAAAAAGAGTTATGGTTCTTGTGCACTGCACTTTCTCTCAATGTGTTGTATCATAGTATGAAGTTTTATTGAATGCCATCCATAAGTTTTGAAATTATTCTATGCTCAACAAAAAGAAACAAAGGGCAATAACTCTGTTATTATGTAAATTACACTTATGGTTCTTGAACAATGCACTTCCTCTCATAGTGCTCTACTATTGCATGCAGTTTTATTAAGATTCCATCAATAAGTTATTAAGTAATTCTCCGGACAAGAAAAAGTAACAAAGGGCAATAACTCTGTATTTAGATAAAATAGAGTTATGGTTCCTGTACACCACACTTCCTCTCAATGTGTTGTATCATCGTTTGAAGTTTTATTAAATTCCAACAATTAGTTTTAAAGTTATGCTATGGACAAGACTCTACGAACAAGAAAAAGTAACAAAGGGCAATAACTCTGTAATTAAGTAAATTAGAGTTATGGTTCTTGTACACTGCACCTCCTCTCATTGTGCTCTACCATTGTATGAAGTATTATTAGATTCCATCTATTAGTTATTTAGTAATTCCCTGGACAAGAAAAAGTAACAAAGGGCAATAACTCTGTACTTAGTTTAAGTCGAGTTATGGTTTCTGTACACCGCACTTTCTCTCAATGTGTTGTATCATTGTATGAAGTTTTATTAAATTCCAACAATTAGTTTTAAACTTATGCTCCAGACAAGACTCTACGGACAAGAAAAAGTAACAAAGGGCAGTAACTCTGTAATTATGTAAATTAGAGTTATGGTTCTTGTACACTGCACTTCCTCTTATTATGCTCTACCATTGTATGCAGTTTTATTAGATTCCATAAATCAATTATTAAGTTATTCTCCGGACAAGAAAAAGTAACAAAGGGCAATAACTCTGTATTTAGGTAAAATAGAGTTATGGTTCCTATACTCATCACTTCCTCTCAATGTGTTGTATCATTGTATGAAGTTTTATTAAATTCCAACAATTAGTTTGAAAGTTATGCTCCAGACAAGACTCTATGAGCAAGAACAAGAGTGCCAGTGCCGCCACAAAATATAAAGATCAAGATTGGTCCTTTTAATTATTGCTTTTAACATGTCTGTATACATAAGCTCAAAATGAAGTCTGTGAGACCAGTTAGCTTAGCTGGAAGAGACAGGGACCTGAGATCATGGTTGCCTGGGTAGTAGGTTCGATCCCTGCAGGGGCAGCCGGGTGTTTCCTTGAGCAAAACAGTTTATCCACACTTGTTCAGAGTTGAAAGTCTTACTCTGCTTACCAGCCTAGCTGACTTTGGTATTAACTAACAAGAGCGCCAAATGTCACAAAATACGCCCGTTCTGTATAGTGATAATTGTTAACATAATTGCTGACAAGACCAATTTTAGGTAATTTCTATAATTAAAGGGTGATAACTCTTGATTGACTAAAGGGATATGACTAGTTATCGAACTTGTCCGATATATTATGCCAGTACACATTCTGAACAAATTTGATGATGATTGGACAAAGGTTTCTAAAGTTATTGAGCTGACAAGACCAATTTTGGTTAATTTCTATAATTAAAGGTCGATAACTCTTGATTGACTAAAAGTGATATGGCTAGTTATGGAACTTGTCCGAGATATTATGCCAATACACATTGTGACAAAATTTGGTGATGATTGGCAAAGGCTTCTAAAGTTATTGAGCTGACAAGACCAATTTTGGGTAATTTCTATAATTAAAGCGTGATAACTCTTGATTGACTAAAGCGATATGGCTAGTTATCAAACAAACTTGTCCAAGATATTATCCCAATACACATTCTGACAAAATTTGATGATGATTGGACAAAGGCTTCTAAAGTTATTGAGCTAAAAAGACCAATTTTGGGTAATTTCTATAATTAAAGGGCTATAACTCTTGATTGACTAAAGCGATATGGCTAGTTATCAAACTTGTCCGAGATATTATCCCAATACACATTCTGACAAAATTTGGTGATGATTGGACAAAGGCTTCTAAAGTTATAGAGCTGACACTGCACTTCCTCTCATTGTGCTCTAGCATTGTATGCAGTTTTATTAGATTCTATCTATTAGTTATAAAGTTATTCTCCAGACAAGAAAAAGTAACAAAGGGCAATAACTCTGTACTTATGTAAATTAAAGCTATGGTTCTTGTACACTGCACTTCCTCTCATTATGCTTTACCATTGTATGCAGTTTTATTAGATTCCATCTATTAGTTATCAAGTTATTCTCTGGACAAGAAAAAGTGACAAAGGGCTATAACTCTGTATTTAGGTAAAATAGAGTTATTGTTCCTGAACACCGCACTTCCTCTTAATGTGTTGTATCATCGTATGAAGTCTATTAAATTCCAACAATCAGTTTAAAAGTTATGCTTCGGACAAGACTCTACGAACAAGAAAAAGAGTGCCAGTGCCGCCACAAAATATACCGCACTTCCACTTGATGTGTTGTATCATCGTATGAAGTTTTATTAAATTCCAACAATTACTTTTAAAGTAATGCTCCGGACTCTACAAACAAGAAAAAGTAACATTTGGCAATAACTCTATAATTATGTAAATTAGAGTTATGGTTCTTGTACACTGCACTTCCTCTCATTATGCTCTACCAGTGTATGAAGTTTTATTATATTCCATCTATTAGTTATTAAGTTATTCTCCGGACAAGAACAAGTAGCAAAGGGCAATAACTCTGTAATTATGTAAATTAGAGTTATGGTTCTTGTACACTGCACTTCCTCTCATTCTGCTCTACCAGTGTATGAAGTTTTATTAAATTCCAACAATTAGTATTAAAGTTATGCTCCGGACAAGGAAAATCGCAACGGACCAACCGACCAACCAACCACAGGGCGACTCCTATATACATGTATAGCTGGTACCACATCTAGCATTTGTTCAGATATTACTTCCTTAGGTAAAGTCAATATAAAAGTCAAGCAGGAAGCCAGCAGTTCATCTCTGTACTGTTTCATATTCACTAAAACCTGTGAATAGAACAAAAATTTAGAATAAAACATAACTAGAACTATCACTGAATGTGATTAATACCCCCGGGGGGAACGCCACCCTGATAGGAAATGTTGTGAAATATTTAGAAACCCTACCTTAAAAGGACAATGTTATGGATCGGGTTATTCTTGTTTTGTTCATTTTTGGATAACAAAGGGCAATAACTCTGTAATTATGTAAATTAGAGTTATAGTTCTTGTACACTGCACTTCCTCTGATTATGCTCTAACATTGTATGTAGTTTTATTAGATTCCATCTGTTAGTTATTAAGTAATTCTCCGGACAAGAAAAAGTAACAAAGGGCAATAACTCTGTATTTAGGTAAAAATAGAGTTATGGTTCCTGTACACCGCACTTCCTCTCAATGTGTTGTATCATCCTATGATGTTTAATTAATTCCAACAATTAGTTTTAAAGTTATGCTCCGGACAAGACTCTACGAACAAGAAAAAGTAACAAAGGGCAATAACTCTGTAATTATGTAAATTAGAGTTATGGTTCTTGTACACTGCACTTCCTCTGATTATGCTCTACCATTGTATGCAGTCTTATTAGATTCCATCTGTTAGTTATTAAGTAATTCTCCGGACAAGAAAAAGTAACAAAGGGCAATAACTCTGTATTTAGATAAAATAGAGTTATGGTTCCTGTACACCGCACTTCCTCTCAATGTGTTGTATCATCCTATGAAGTTTTATTAAATTCCAACAATTAGTTTTAAAGTTATGCTCCGGACAAGACTCTGGGAACAAGAAAAAGTAACAAAGGGCAATAACTCTGTAATTATGTTAAGTAGAGTTATGGTTCTTGTACACTGCACTTCCTCTGATTATGCTCTACCATTGTATGTAGTTTTATTAGATTCCATCTGTTAGTTATTAAGTAATTTTCCGGACAAGAAAAAGTAACAAAGGGCAATAACTCTGTATTTAGGTAAAATAGATTTATGGTTCCTGTACACCGCACTTCCTCTCAATGTGTTGTATCATCCTATGATGTTTTATTAAATTCCAACAATTAGTTTTAAAGTTATGCTCCGGACAAGACTCTACGAACAAGAAAAAGTAACAAAGGGCAATAACTCTGTAATTATGTAAATTAGAGTTATGGTTCTTGTACACTGCACTTCCTCTAATTATGCTCCACCATTGTATGTAGTTTTATTAGATTCCATCTGTTAGTTATTAAGTAATTCTCCGGACAAGAAAAAGTAACAAAGGGCAATAACTCTGTATTTAGATAAAGTAGAGTTATGGTTCCTGTACACCGCACTTCCTCTCATTGTGTTGTATCATCCTATGAAGTTTTATTAAATTCCAACAATTTGTTTTTAAGTTATGCTCCGGACAAGACTCTACGAATAAGAAAAAGTAACAAAGGGCAATAACTCTGTAATTATGTAAATTAGAGTTATGGTTCTTGTATACTGCACTTCCTCTCATTATGCTCTACCATTATATGTAGTTTTATTAGATTCCATCTGTTAGTTATTAAGTAATTCTCCGGACAAGAAAAAGTAACAAAGGGCAATAACTCTGTATTTAGGTAAAATAGAGTTATGGTTCCTGTACACCGCACTCCCTCTCAATGTGTTGTATCATCCTATGAAGTTTTATTAAATTCCAACAATTAGTTTTAAAGTTATGCTCCGGACAAGGAAAATCGCAACGGACCAACGGACCAACCACAGGGTGACTCCAATATACCCCCTCTAAACTTCGTTTATCGGGGGTATAATAACAAGAGGGCCATGATGGTCTTGGATAGCCCACCTAATTCATGCAATGTGATTTGTCATGCAAACCGCACAGTCAACCACAATAAAACATTATGTGGTCAGGTAAGCTAAGAAAATAGGCAAATGAGTACCGGCATAGCTCAACTGTCACAAGGTGAAATAACCCAACTCTATGATGTCGGCTATTGTCAAATTAATAAGACTTTAGGAAACAAAAAGGTCACCAAAGAAATGTACTGGTACGGGTTTTTCTATAAAAGACATCTATTTTCTTCGGAGATTAATTTCTAAATCTTACACTTTTAGCATGATGGGGAAAATAGCCCAACCCCCTGATAGAGGTTCACACAAGAAATATTTCTACAAAATTACTTGAAAATCTGTCAGATACATTTAGGAGAAAAATTCTAAAAATGTCACTAAATCAATTTGGGTAGTCATGTTTTTGACTTTAATCAATATGGCTTGAAGGAATTTCGAAGGAACATTTCTACAATATATTTTGAAAATTGATCAGAGGTTTGATTGTTTGGTGTTTAACGCCACTTTCAACAACTTTTCAGTTGTATAACAGCATTTCCTGGGTAAGTTAGCAGTACTACTGATCCATTTATCGTGACACCAGCCAGTCAGTTGAATTGAATGTGAAGGAGTGCAGACATTACTACCATTATTAAAGTCTTCGGTATGACCCAGCAAGGATCAAACTCGCAACCACCTGCACCCAAGGTGAATGCTCTTCCACTACCTCACGAGGCTGATCAGGAGAAGATATAAGGCAAAACAACCCTTGTGTCAATGTTCTGTTTTTAATAATCAACATGGCTGAATGGTATCTGATAGATGGTCACCCTAGGAACAACACACAAATTTCAGATGCAACCATCACCAACCCTCAAACATTGGTACATAGAAACTTGCAGTAAATTGTAATCTTGGTAAAGATTTTTATTACAATACAAAATAGAACTATCACTGAAGATGATAATATCCCTAAAACAGCACCTTGACCTACACCATAACTTAATAAGTAAAAGGGCCATAACTCTGTAAATAACATGCAATTGTAAGACCTTTGGGATATGCACATCTCCTCTTGGTATAGAATCTTCATGTAAATTTTTATTGAATTCCACCAAGTGGTTTGTAAGAAATAGGACGGAAAAAATATGGCTTCCGACAGCCCGACACAGTGATTCCTATATACTCCCTGTTTTTCGAAGGGGGTATAAATATGGTCAATTTCTTCTTTGCTCCAATGTTTTCAAAAGTCATCTGATGCCGATGCGTCAAAATGTATCCGCAGGTGGAAAAAGATTATACGTTCTCACATGCAGAGAAATTGCTCATAATTAAAAGTTCTTTGTACTATGTCAAATATAACTAATTAAACAAAGCTGTACCTCTTTAAAAAAATTCATCAAGAGCAGATAACAGGGATGTTTCTGGGCTTGTCCAACGGACTAAGGACAGTCGGTCTCCATGGATTCCTGTTTTATAGCTGGAGAAAAACCAGTTCCAGAAATGTCCTGAAAAGGAAAACCAGAAACAAGTTGTTCTTGAGTTGTCTGGTGCCATCAATCAAACTGGCTTAACCTTGATCACAAATAAGATATATTTGACCAGTATAAGACCAGTTCACCTACCCATTTGTTTTCTAGCTATCCAAACTAGTGCTCCACACAAGTCTATTCAACCAACTGGCTGCTTTTCAACATAGACTGTTGTAAGATTGGTGTAAGAGAAATGATGCTTGTGGCATTTACATAAGTCATATGTCGGAAAGAATGTTGACCAATCTAGCGTTCAAACTGATAGCCCTGGTATCTACCAACTAGAGGTCAAGAACTGGTCCTTTCCAGGAAAGAGCTATGGTATCGCAACTGGACTACCTTGTATCCAACTGTCTCTTGAACTTTTCTGCACCTGTCAGATGCTTGTACAGATATAGTGTACGCTATCAAATGAGCCTTTAGAAGCTAAAAAGCTTATGCTCAATCAGAGCAATTGGTCTCTATAATTATATTACATTACAACTGAGCTATAAGGGCTCTGTCAACATCACACTAAACTGACCTTTGGAATTTTATAACATGTGAAGATCAAGATCAGCTGGGCCTTACTACGCCTCAGGGCAATTTGATCAAGATCTTTTCTGTTAGCATTCTAGCTAGAGGCTTAATCCTTTCCCATATACGACAAATCATAACATATTGGCAAAAACATGAAAAATCTCAAAAAATGAGAGTTTAACTATTAAATAGAGTTGATAGCATTGTGGCAAAAGGAGAAATTGCTCAAAACGAGCAATTTCTTCTTTTGCCACAATGTTTTCAAAAGTCGTCTGCTGCAGATACATCAAAATGTGTCTACAAGTTAGAAAGGGTTACGGGCAACTGTGACCAAACAATTTCTGTGTGGCCTGGCTCAAAAGATAAAAAACGTTTTAACGCTTTCCCATTTAAAGATGTATTTGAATTTCTCCTTTTCCAACAATATTTTCTAAAGTTGTCTGCTGCAGATGCGTCAGTGGGTTAGCTATCACAAGATGAAGAGGCATATCAATAGTTACCTGAAAATAGTCCAGCTTGTTGGCAATCTTCATGCATACAGACATTAATTTGTAGAAACCGCTTGCTAACGGGTTATTGAAATTGAAACGACAAATTTAACATTTTCTCCACAATCTCAGAACTCTTTTTTTAAACATTTATTAATCATTTCCCACATGCAACAGCAAACGCCTTTTGAAACATTCTAGTAAAAGGAGAAATTGCTCCTAATGACACCATGTTTTCACCTATATATCAAACTTAACATTTCCAGAGATTTTCCAAATTTCCAAGTCTCATATTTATCTGATGAGGTAAAGATATTGAGTTATGGTACATCAACTATACAGATGTACAATGTATTTCCTATATCGAGGCATAAACAACTAGGGCTATCAATCCTGGGATCATGGTTTCCAAACCCAGTTTGGACATTCATTCTTTCTGACGATTGACAAGTCAATGTGACTCGCATCATTTGTCCTTCACCAATGGTCAATGTGGGAAAGTAGCCTGGGAAGAATGCTATGTACAGTCTGTATGGACAACAAAGAAGTGATCTTTAATAGTTGTGCACCATTGTAACTTTAACCCTTCCCCACATATTGACGCTTTCCGACGCTCCTGCAGCAGAAGACTTGAAATCATTGTGACAAAAGAAGGAATTGCTAAAAAAAAGATTTTCCATATTTTGCCTAGATGATGGAGATTTTTCAGGTTTTTGTCACCATGTTTGCAAAGTTGTCTGCTGCTGATTTGTTGTATGTTCGAAAGGGGGTTAAATGATGCCTAAGTGGAGAGGCAAATAGCCAGATGTGTCTCCAAACATTTACATACTTACTGTGATGACATCAAAATTAACCGATGAGTATATGTAAACATCCACTCTTCAAACTTCTCATAATGCTTCACAGGCAACTGATCTCTACAATTGTAAAATGGTTTGGTATTATAGAACTTTGTAGGTTTAACCCTTTCCCTCAAATAGACACTTTCTGACACCACTGCATCCGACGAATTTTTAAAAACATGGCAACCAAAGATTAAAATGCTTTAAACAAGCAACTTCTACTTTTGTCACTATGTTTTCAACTCTATTTAATTATTGTACTTGCATTTAAAGGGAGTTTTCAATTTTTTCCGGGTATGTTTTCAAAGCCATCTGCTGCAAATATGTTGTATGTGGAAAAGGGTTAAAACAGCCTCTTACTACTTTCAGCTTCAAAATAATTATACTGAAGCTTCCTTTAAGCTTGTTTGATTAATATATAAAGAATGTACAAAAGGTTGTGGATGCATAGGCTGAACGATCTGACCTGAATCTACACTTTAAACAACAAGAGGGCCATGATGGCCCTGGATCGCTCACCTGATTTTGTTTTTTTCACTTTAGCCATATAAGCCCCACCCACTGGCAGCCATAGTTTCCGACCAATCAACTTGGCTTGAATAGAGGGTCACCCTAGGAACATTTCTACAAAATTATTTGAAAATCGGGCTGACACTTTCGGAGGAGCAAAATAGCCCCCGCCCCCTGCTGGCCATGTTTTTTCAACAATCAACATGGCTTAAAGGAATCTGATAGAGGGTTATCCAAGGAACATTTCTACAAAATAATTTGAAAATCTGCCAATCAGTTTGGGAGGAGAAGAATTTTGAAGTTTTTTTCATTTCGTTGCCATGAAAACCAGAATTCTGCCTGGATCCCAAAATTTGAAAGAATTCTGGTGAGGTCATTGAGAGGATGCTTTCTGTGAAGTTTCATCCAATTGACCCACTGGTTACTGTGGAGAAGAAGTTGACGGACACCTGACAAAAGTCAATCACAATAACTAGGTGAGCTAAAAAGTCAACATGTACATTTTACATAGTCTAATCGTTTGCAAATATTGTAATATTTGACAATATTATATTAGTATTACTGGAAAACTAATTGCTCCACATGTTTGGGAACATCCAACAGCAAACAAGAGGCCCAAGAGGAACAGTATCGCTCCCCTGCTATAAGGCAAAAATTAAATCTCCAAACAGCCCCGCCCCCCTGTTGGCCATGTTTTTTTTACCAATCAACATGGCTTGAGGGAATCTGATCAAGGGTCACCCTAGGAACATTTTTACAAAATTATTTGAAAATCAGCCTGACACTTTCAAAGAAGAAGATTTTTTAAGTTTTCACTATAGCCATATATAAGGCAAAAATGTCCCGCCCTCTGGTGGCCATGTTTTTCGACTAATCAACATGGCTTGAAGGAATCTGATAGACGGTCACCCTAGGAACATTTCTACAAAATTATTCGAAAATCGGCCTGACACTTTTGGAGAAGAAGCTTTTAATAGTTTCCACTATTGCCATATAAGGCAAAAAAAGCCCCGCCCCCTGGCAGCCATCTTTTTCGACCAATCAACTTGGCTTAAAGGAATCTGATAGAGGGTCTGCCAAGGAACATTTCTACAAAACAATATGAAAATTTGCCAAACACTTTTGGAGAAGAAGAGTTTTCACTTTAGCTTTATAACGCAAAACACTTTTGGGGGAGAAGATTTTTTTAGTTTACTTCTTTTTTTTTTTCGGTTGCCATGGAAACCATAATTTTCCATGGATCCAAAAACTTTGAAGGAATTTAGGAGAGGACATTGCGAGGATGCTTCATATTAAGTTTCATCCGAATTGGTCAATGTAAATGACTTGGCAAAAACATGAAAACATTCCATAAATAAGGGTTTAATTATTAAAAGGAGTTGAAAACATAATGACCTGAGGAGAATTTGCTCATTTTGAGCAATTTCTCCTTTGTTACACTATTTTCAAAAGTTATCTGCTGCAGAGGTGCCAGAAAATGTCTGTATGTTGGAAAGGGTTAAACAACAAGTGGCCCAAGAGGGCCAGTATCGCTCCACTGCCATTAGGCAAAAATTAAATCTGCAAACAGCACCGCCCCTCTGGTGGCCATGTTTTTTGACCAATCAACCTGGCTTGAAGCAATCTGATAGAGGGTCACCCTAGGAACATGTCTACAAAATTATTTGAAAATCTTTCGAAGAAGATTTTTTTAAGTTTTCACTATAGCCATAAGCCAATATAGCCTCGCCCCCTGCATGGCGGCCATGTTTTTCGACCAATCAACTTGGCTTGATGGAATCTGATAGAGGGTAACCCAAGGAACTTTTAACAAAATTATTTGAAAATCAGCCTGACACTTTCGGAGGAAAAGATTTTTTAAGTTTGCGCTATTTATTTATTCTGTTGCCATGGAAACCAGAATTTTGCATGGATTCAACAAATTTGAAGGAATTTAGGAGCGGACATTTAGAGGATGCTTCCTATGAAGTTTTATCCCAATTGCCCAAGTAGTTAGGGAGGAGAAGTCGTTAAGCAAAATGTTTACGCACACATGCACGCACGGCGGACAATTCGCCATGACATTAGCTTGACTTGCTTTCAGCCGTGCAGCAAAAAATCATGTTTAATATCATCACATAAATTTGTTTACATCAAATTTAATCTGGTTGCCTTTTATCCCACCATGTGCATTTTTCGTAAAATGAATTACAAATTTGATGAAAAATACATGTAAGTTAACCTTTTTTCCCATTTACGAAAAATCTGCAGCTGGAAATATAGTGAGCGCTTCCTCCTTTTGTCACAATGTTTTCAACTCTATTGTATAATAATACCTACATTTATAGAGAGATTGCATATTTTTACACAGACCTTTTCAAATTGGTCTGCTGCAGATTTGGTGTAAAAAGGATTAATACTGAATCTAACTGAGAAAGCAGTATCAACTGATGTATTTTAAATTACTAGCCACTAATGTTCCACTCTAAATGAACAGACCCTTACCTACAGAAGTCCACAAGATTTATAAATACTTGATGGTCCTTGGGTTTGTTTTCTTGTTGACCTAGCAATGGATCTGCACTGGCAACACCAAGTTCATCTGGGTCTACATCAGAAATGGAAGGTCCTTCCTCCTGTAAATCACATTAAAGTACAAAAGTATTTTTACACCAGAAGTCAAAACAGTCATTTTGGTATGAAACATTTTAGGCTTAACAATATCCCACATGCAGATCAATTTTGACACATCTGCAAAAGATGTTTAACATTTTATCACATACAGACGCTTCCTGACGCCTCAACTTATGAAAATGTTGTGGCAAACAAAGAAATTGCTCATGATGAGCAATTTCTCCTTTTGCCACAATGTTTTCAACTTGATTCAGTAATTATACATTCATTTATAGAAAGATTGTCCATGATTTTGCTAACATGTTTTCAAAGACTTCTGATGCAGATTCCTTGTATGTGGGAAACACCAATATCAATACAAGGTCATTATTTTAGTATCAACCATTTTAGGCATAACGCTATCCAACATACAGATGCATTTTGACGCAATAACAGCAGACGACTCTATTCAACAAGAGGGCCAAGATGGCCCTAAATCAATCACCTAATTGATAGTAAATTAGTAGCAAATATTTAACTGCAAATATCTGGGAAAATTCTATCAGGGAGTGCAAATGAAACTGCAAGGAAGGAGTGGACACTTCTCAAGAAACAGCTCATCAGTAAAGGCCATTTATATCTTGAAATCTAACAAGAACTTTAATAAGAATGGATTATAAAGTTTTTGTCATTTTGCACCTTTCCTGATGCCGCCTTGCTGCCCTGTTTTTCAACGAAATCAATATGGCTTCAACAGTTTATTTAGAGGGAAGGGTCACTTAAGGAACATTTCTACCAAATTATCTTGCAATCGCACAAGTAGATTATGGAGGAAAAGGATTTTAAAATTTGGGTATTTTTCTCACTTTCTGATGCCGCAGCAACCAAAGTTCTCAATGGAATTTAAATCTTTGAACAATTTTGAAAAAGGACCACCAAAGGAACATTCTTGTGATGTTTTGTGGAAATGGGTCTATTGGAATAGTAGGAGTTGGTTGTCATTTGTAGCTAAAAGTTCAATTTACCCTTTTTGTGATGACGCCTGGTTGATATGATTGTGAAACCGATCAAAACGGCTTAAACAAATTAAAAAGAGGATCATTACAGTAAGATTCGTATTATATTTTCTTAAAATCAGACAAACACTTTCATAGAAATGGAATTTTCAAATTTTCAAATTTTGCCCCTTTTCCGATGCCGCCTGACTGCCATATTTTTCGACCAATCAGTATGGCTTGAACAATTTTTATAGAGGGTCACCCAAGGAACATTTCTACCAAATTATATTTGAATCTAACAGACAGATTCGGAGGAGAAGATTTTTAAAGTTTGGACATTTTGTCCCCTTTCTGATGCCGCAGCAACCAAAGTTCTCATTGGAATTTTAATCTTTGAACAATTTTGAAAGAGGACCACCAAAGAAATATTCCTGTGATGTTTTGTGGAAATTGGTCTATTGGAATGGTAGGAGTTGGTTGTCATTTGTAGCTAAAAGTTCAATTTACCCCTTTTGTGATGACGCCTGGTTGCTATGATTGTGTAACCAATCAAAACGTCTTAAACAAATTAAATAGAGGATCATTACAGTAAGATTCGTATTATATTTTCTTAAAATCAGACAAGCACCTTCATAAAAATGGAATTTTCAAATTTTGTCATTTTGCCCCTTTTTTGATGCCGCCTGACTGCCATGTTTTTCGACCAATCAGTATGGCTTGAACAATTTTTATAGAGGGTCACCCAAGGAACATTTCTACCAAATTATATTTGAATCTGACAGGCAGATTCGGAGGAGAAGATTTTTAAAGTTTGGACATTTTGTCCCCTTTCTGATGCCGCAGCAACCAAAGTTCTCAATGGAATTTAAATCTTTGAACAATTTTGAAAGAGGACCACCAAAGGAACATTCCTGTGATGTTTGGTGGAAATTGTTCTTGTGGTTCAGGTGGAGATGATGTTTAAAGCTAAAAGTTGACGACAGACGACGGCGGACAACGGACACAGAGTGATCAGAATAGCTCACCTTGAGCCTTTGGCTCTAGGTGATCTAATAACTATATCATCATTTGTAGAGATTTTCCATACTTTTGTCTAGCTGTTCTCAAAGTTGTCTGCTGCAGAATTCCTGTATGTGGAAAAGGGCTAACTGTCTTCAGTCATTGAGTTTAGAGACTCTAGAGCTTTCTCTTTTCTGCATGTTGTTTGTACTACATGTTTATTCTCAAACAATATAACTTCATTAATAGAGATTTTCCCTTTTTGTTTAAACATGTTTCAAAGTTGTCTGCTGCCAAGTTAGTTCTTTGTAGAAAATATATTCAACCAGTAAAGCCTCTTATCAACCTGTTCCTCTGGACAATGTCTTTTCTGTTTGCAAATGTACCATTTAAAAGCCTTGTTTTGACCCATCTGCACCCGACCATATTTGAAAACAAAATTGTACAAGTAGATTTCTGCTTTTGCCAAAATAATTTTAAATCAATTCAATAAATATACTTTCATTTATGTAGATATTTAATATTCTTACTTAGATATCTTCTTATTTAGTGCTCTTCTGTAGACTTGTTGAATGTGGTAATGGGTTAAGCTTTCTAAACCCTTTCCCACATACAACAAAACTACAGCAGTAACTGTGAATGGGTAAAGCTTTCTAAACCCTTTCCCACATACAACAAATCTGCAGAAGAATGTGGGAAAGGGTTAAACCAGAGCTCTGCCACTAATCTTACTCTAACCAAACTGAAGATATTAAGCTTTTTATATGTTAGCTCATCCACATCCGCACGTCTGTGTGTTCATACCTCATTAGATGCACTATCCACTGCTGAACTCAGATAAAGTTTGCCAAGAATTTTCAAAATGGAGGACATAAGTTCACCATACAATGCATCCGTTAACTGACTTTTGGTTTCAATATTGATGAATTTCTAATAATCTCCTTTTGTCACAATGTGTTCAACAATATTCAATAAATATACAGATTGTCCAAGTTTTTGCCTGGATGAGTTCTAAGAAGTCCAATGCGGATGTATCATATTTGGAATAGGTTTATCTCTTTCCCACATATAGGTGATTTCTGACGCTTCAGCAGAAGATAATACTTTAAAACATTGTTGCAAAAGAAGAAATTACTTTTGCAAAACAGCTTGAGGTTTATGTCAATCTATCCTTTCCCCATAGGAGATGCAATTTGAAGCATCCACAGCAGACAACTCTTTAAGAGCAACAATATTTTCAACTGAAACAAATATTAAACTCTCTTCAATAGGGATTTTCTATATTTATGCCAAGATGTTTTAAACCTTTCCCTCATATGACAATTCTGCAGCAGACGACCTCGAACATATTTTGTTAACAAGAGGCCCAAGAGGGCCAGTATCGCTCCACGGCCATAAGGCAAAAATAAAATCTCCAAACAGCCCTGCCCCGTGGTGGCTATTTTTTTTGGCAATCAACATGGCTTAAAGGAATCTTGTAGAGTGTCACCAAAGGAATGTTTCTGCAAAATTATTTGAAAATATGCCTGACACTTTCGGAGGAGAAGATTTTTTAAGTTTTCACTATGGTCATATAAGTCAAAATAGCCCCGCCCTCTGGCGGCCATGTTTTTCGACCAATCAACATGGCTTGAAGGAATCTGATAGAGGGTCACCCAATGAACATTTCTACAAAATTATTTGAAAATCGGCTGAACACTTTCGGAGAAGAAGATGTTTTAAGTTTTCACTATAGCTATATAACGCAAAAAAGCCCCGCCCCCTGGCGGCCATGTTTTTCGCCCAATCAACATTTCTTGAAGGAATCTAATAAAGGGTCACCCAAGGAACATTTCTACAAAATTATTTGAAAATCGGCCTGACACTTTTGGAGGAGAAGATTTTTTAAGTTTGCTCTTTAGCCATATAGGCAAAATAGCCCCGCCCTGTGACGGCCATGTTTTTTTACCAATCAACATGGCTTGAAGGAATCTGATAGAGGGTCACCCACGGAACATTTCTACATAATTATTTGAAAATCTGCTGAACACTTTTTGAGAAGAAGATTATTTAAGTTTTCACTATAGCTATATAAGGCAAAAAAGCCCCGCCCCCTGGCGGCCATGTTTTTCGCCCAATCAAAATTTCTTGAAGGAATCTAATAAAGGGTCACCGAAAGGAACATTTCTACAAAATTATTTGAAAATCGGCCTGACACTTTCGGAGAAGAAGATTTTTTAAGTTCTCACTATTTTTTTCTTTCGGTTGCCATGGAAACCAGAATTTTGAATGGATCAAAAAAAATTGAAGGAATTTAGTAGAGGACATTGAGAGGATGCTTCCCATGAAGTTTCAACCAAATTGGCCAAGTGGTTAGGGAGAAGAAGTCGTTTAAAGGAAAAAGTTAACGCACGCACGCACGACGGACAATTCGCCATGACATAAGCTCGACTGGCTTTCAGCCAGTGGAGCTAAAAATAGAAAATCTATATAATTGAATGGATAACCTATGACTAAAAGTGGAAAACACAGTGTCAAAAAGAGAAATTGCAATTTTGAGCAATTTCTTTTTTTGTCACTATGTTTTCAAAAAAGCTGTCTGCTGCAGAGGCATCAAAAAGTGTCTATATGAGGGAAAGGGTTTAAGTCCTCTACTGCAGATCTGTTTGTATGTGGGCAAGGGTTAAGGTTACCTTTAGTTGTGCAGCATCCAGCAATCCAGACCAAACTTGCATATAATCTTTGTAGGATATGATCTTGACCTTCAAGTCCTCTGCGGTGAGTTCCCCTTCATTTTCTGTCTGTGCAACAGGAGCATGTGAACATGTTCAAACGAGACTCTGAAATACTTTATAATAAACAAAATACCCTTAGCAACAAATACAAAGACAATTTTATCTATATATATGACATGTATGCCCAATTTCATAAGTAAAAAAAAAAAGTTTAGTGTGGTAGATTCCAGAAAAATATTACTTTTAGTATAATTTTGAATGGAATATGAAACATTGTTGCAACAACACTTTAAGACAATCACTGTTGTTGGATGGTGTTTTACGGCACTTTCAACAATTTTAGTTTTATTACGGCATACCCTAGGTAAATTATCAGTACTTCTGGTCCATTTATCCTGTCATAAGCAAGTCAGTCGTAATTCCAACCCTATGATTCTGAGCGTCAAGGGGGCTAAGCCATTAGTACTATTTTTAAATTATTTAAAGGCAAATGAACCAAATAAGGTTGTTTTGTTAAATCTTTCCTCCTGTAGAAGATGACAGTAGAAAACATTGTGTCAAAATGAGAAATTGCTCATATTAACCCTTTCCCACTTACAGACGCATTCCCCCGCGTACATCGATTACACCATACAGACGCGTTTTTAAGCGCGTCTGTCGATTCCCCGATACAGACACAATCCACCACCTCTATCCGTTACTCCATACAGACGTGTTTGACCCTGTCTGATTTTCAACAGCTTAAATCTTGCCTTTTCCGTAAGAAAATTACTCCCAAAAGTTAACAAACCTAAACTTCAATTATTCAAAATGCAGTTTCAAGGATCCCAACATATTGTTACTATATAAAGTTTGCTGTGCATTTCTCTATGCGCAATTCTTACATCGCGTGACCATGGAAGGTAAACAAAAACACGACCTTGACATGTGTAAAAAATACCAGATATTAGGATATTCCATGATGTATAATCATTGAAACCAGTTGAAAACATTATGGCAAAAGGAGAAACTGCTAATTGTGAAAAATGTCTTCTTGCGTCACAATATTTTTTCAAAAGTCGTTTGCTATAAACGCGTCTTCAACAAAGAAAATGGTCGACATGTGCAATAAAGGGGTAAAACTGATTTTTTTTATATTTTACCAAACTTTCAAAAGATTTATCTGTTTGTTAAAGAATAAATTGTAAAATAACTTCTCACAAACCTGCATAAAAATCCCTTATAATCCAAATGATTTCTCACAAACCTGCATAAAAAATCCCTTATAATCCAAATTAAATCGTCCCAAGTTCACTAACACAAATTTTCCATATTTAATACGTTCAAAGAGAGTTTCCTTATTTTTGTGTAACTTTCTATGAAGAATTTCAATTCTAATACTTTTTTCTTCTTCTAGTTATTGCAGTGTACTAGGTGCCATTCAATATAAGATCTGCTCATCCCTCAAATGCTCAGAATGTATTTTTAAATGACTGCAGTCGTTCCGTTAAAATTAGATTTCGACTGCATTTATGCCGATTCAGACACCGAGATGACAAAACAATAAATTGATAAGAAATGTACCAGTTCTCTTTTTCATATCATATGCAATTGATTTGTTGTATTGAGAAAATATTGAACATTTTTCAAATTAAACACAAAAGAAGATCATACCTGTGGCAGCACTTAAAATTAAATTGCCAAGGGGCATATTTCCAGACATGGGCTGGCTTCTCCATGTTTCGAAATGCCCACATGTTAAACAGGTTATGTTACATACCAACAATGTCCCACTATTTTTCTTAATTATTGAGGTATTAGACCCACAAATTCTGCACTGGCACAATAACTCGTCTAAACACGCTGTATTTTGTCTCCTTTGCTTCTTTGCCACTTTCAATATCCTCCAAATCCATAGATATAACCTCAAGAGTCAATTTCAGGCTCCCAAGCCTGGTCTCTTGAATCATCGGATCCTATCGACATCAATGTACTATTAAATGACTCATTTGTCGAATAGACCTTCTCCGGAAGTATAAGTTTTATATCATTTGTTTGTGTAGATTGGTCTTTCACAGTAACAGACTGAAACTGGGTTCCAACACTTCTTCTTTTCTGGAAAAAAGAAATCTCCATCAGCAATAATATCAAACAAAACATAATTGTCTTCAATCATTCTGATATATGGCATAAGACATTTATGACACAATACAATGTCATTAAATCCAGACCTTAGCCCTTTCTCACATACAGACACCTTTGGTTGCCTCTGCAATAGACGTCATTTGAAAACATTGTGGCCAAAAGAAAAATTGAGCAATCACTCCATTTGTCTCAATGTTTTCACCTCTGTTCAATAAAAATACTTTCATAAATGGAGATTTTCAATGTTGTCTGCTGCCGATTTGTTGTGCGCGGAAAATGGTTAAACTTTACTTGGTCAATGACCTATTCTACCTTTTCCTAAACTTTTTTAACTCCGGACTTTACATGTTTATAAAAATGTAATTTATATTTAACCAAATTGTGCATATCTTCCATTATGTGATTTTAAATCAGACATTTTCTAAACAATCATATAAGGTAAAGAACTGTAAGGAAATAAAAAATAACATGTCTCTTAAGAATTTGCTCATTATAATTTTTCAAACGTGAAATTAAATGAGCAATTTCAGTCATATCTGAGAAATTTTTCACATTTTTTCACATTTTTTTTTTGAAAATCAGATGTAAAATATATGCATTCATATGAGTCTGTACCTTAGAAACTGTTTAATAATATGTCATTTTGACATGTTTTCTAATTCTTGCCACAGGTACTATCTGGAAAGCAGAGCTAGGTAGCTCAGTTGGTAGCGGCTCAGGCTGTCAATCCTGGGGTTGTGAGTTTTAATCCCAGCTCGGCCAACATTTGACAAAGGTCACTGTGAAAAGCGTCATTTACCAATGGGCTTATAGTATATGTGGAAAAGCAGCCAGATGCTTTAAACAAAACTGGGAAACATAATTATGAGTAGGTGAACTGGTTGCCGTGATATGACTGAAAAATTGTTGAAAACGGCGATAAATCCCAATCAATCAATCAACTATCCAGAAAAGGATTAAAACAAGAGGCCCAAGAGGGCCAGTATCGCTCCACGGCCATAAGGCAAAAATCAAATCTCCAAACAGCCCTGCCCCCTAGTGGCCATATTTTTTACCAACCACCATGGCTTAAAGGAATCTTGTAGAGTGTCACCCAAGGAATGTTTCTGCAAAATTATTTGAAAATCGGCCTGACACTTTTGGAGGAGAGGATATTTTAAGTTTTCACCATAGCCATATAAGGCAAAATAGCCCCACCCCATGGTGGCCATATTTTTCCACCAATCAAAATGGCATGAAGGAATCTGATAGAGGGTCACTCAAAGAACATTTCTACAAAATTATTTGAAAATCTGCTCAACACTTTCGGAGAAGAAGATTTTTTAAATTTTCACTATGGTCATATAGAGCAAAATATTTTTGCGGCAATATTTTTCGACCAATCAACATGGCTTGAAGGAATCTGATAGAGGGTCACCCAATGAACATTTCTACAAAATTATTTGAAAATCGGCTGAACACTTTCGGAAAAGAAGATTTTTTAAGTTTACACTATAGCTATATAAGCCAAAATAGCCCCGACCCTGGCGGCCATGTTTTTCGACCAATCAACATTTCTTGAAGGAATCTAATAAAGGGTCACCCAAGGAACATTTCTACAAAATTATTTGAAAATCAGCCTGACACTTTCGGAGGAGAAGATTTTTTAAGTTCTCTCTTTAGCCGTATAAGGCAAAATAGCCCCGCCCTCTGGCGGCCATGTTTTTTAACCAATCAACATGGCTTGAAGGAATCTGATAGAGGGTCACCCAAGGATCATTTCTACAAAATTATTTGAAAATCTGCTCAACACTTTCAGAGAAGAAGATTTTTTAAGTTTTCACTATGGTCATATAATGCAAAATAGCCCCGCCCTCTGGCGACCATGTTTTTTGACCAATCAACATTTCTTGAAGGAATCTAATAAAGGGTCACCCAAGGAACATTTCTACAAAATTATTTGAAAATCAGCCTGACACTTTCAGAGAAGAAGATTTTTTAAGTTTTCACTATTTTTTTCTTTTGGTTGCCATGGAAACCAGAATTATGGATGGATCAAAAACAAGAGGCCCAAGAGGGCCAGTATCGCTCCACGGCCATAAGGCAAAAATCAAATCTCCAAACAGCCCTGCCCCCTAGTGGCCATATTTTTTACCAACCACCATGGCTTAAAGGAATCTTGTAGAGTGTCACCCAAGGAATGTTTCTGCAAAATTATTTGAAAATCGGCCTGACACTTTTGGAGGAGAGGATATTTTAAGTTTTCACCATAGCCATATAAGGCAAAATAGCCCCACCCCATGGTGGCCATATTTTTCCACCAATCAAAATGGCATGAAGGAATCTGATAGAGGGTCACTCAAAGAACATTTCTACAAAATTATTTGAAAATCTGCTCAACACTTTCGGAGAAGAAGATTTTTTAAATTTTCACTATGGTCATATAGAGCAAAATATTTTTGCGGCAATATTTTTCGACCAATCAACATGGCTTGAAGGAATCTGATAGAGGGTCACCCAATGAACATTTCTACAAAATTATTTGAAAATCGGCTGAACACTTTCGGAAAAGAAGATTTTTTAAGTTTACACTATAGCTATATAAGCCAAAATAGCCCCGACCCTGGCGGCCATGTTTTTCGACCAATCAACATTTCTTGAAGGAATCTAATAAAGGGTCACCCAAGGAACATTTCTACAAAATTATTTGAAAATCAGCCTGACACTTTCGGAGGAGAAGATTTTTTAAGTTCTCTCTTTAGCCGTATAAGGCAAAATAGCCCCGCCCTCTGGCGGCCATGTTTTTTAACCAATCAACATGGCTTGAAGGAATCTGATAGAGGGTCACCCAAGGATCATTTCTACAAAATTATTTGAAAATCTGCTCAACACTTTCAGAGAAGAAGATTTTTTAAGTTTTCACTATGGTCATATAATGCAAAATAGCCCCGCCCTCTGGCGACCATGTTTTTTGACCAATCAACATTTCTTGAAGGAATCTAATAAAGGGTCACCCAAGGAACATTTCTACAAAATTATTTGAAAATCAGCCTGACACTTTCAGAGAAGAAGATTTTTTAAGTTTTCACTATTTTTTTCTTTTGGTTGCCATGGAAACCAGAATTATGGATGGATCAAAAACAAGAGGCCCAAGAGGGCCAGTATCGCTCCACGGCCATAAGGCAAAAATCAAATCTCCAAACAGCCCTGCCCCCTAGTGGCCATATTTTTTACCAACCACCATGGCTTAAAGGAATCTTGTAGAGTGTCACCCAAGGAATGTTTCTGCAAAATTATTTGAAAATCGGCCTGACACTTTTGGAGGAGAGGATATTTTAAGTTTTCACCATAGCCATATAAGGCAAAATAGCCCCACCCCATGGTGGCCATATTTTTCCACCAATCAAAATGGCATGAAGGAATCTGATAGAGGGTCACTCAAAGAACATTTCTACAAAATTATTTGAAAATCTGCTCAACACTTTCGGAGAAGAAGATTTTTTAAATTTTCACTATGGTCATATAGAGCAAAATATTTTTGCGGCAATATTTTTCGACCAATCAACATGGCTTGAAGGAATCTGATAGAGGGTCACCCAATGAACATTTCTACAAAATTATTTGAAAATCGGCTGAACACTTTCGGAAAAGAAGATTTTTTAAGTTTACACTATAGCTATATAAGCCAAAATAGCCCCGACCCTGGCGGCCATGTTTTTCGACCAATCAACATTTCTTGAAGGAATCTAATAAAGGGTCACCCAAGGAACATTTCTACAAAATTATTTGAAAATCAGCCTGACACTTTCGGAGGAGAAGATTTTTTAAGTTCTCTCTTTAGCCGTATAAGGCAAAATAGCCCCGCCCTCTGGCGGCCATGTTTTTTAACCAATCAACATGGCTTGAAGGAATCTGATAGAGGGTCACCCAAGGATCATTTCTACAAAATTATTTGAAAATCTGCTCAACACTTTCAGAGAAGAAGATTTTTTAAGTTTTCACTATGGTCATATAATGCAAAATAGCCCCGCCCTCTGGCGACCATGTTTTTTGACCAATCAACATTTCTTGAAGGAATCTAATAAAGGGTCACCCAAGGAACATTTCTACAAAATTATTTGAAAATCAGCCTGACACTTTCAGAGAAGAAGATTTTTTAAGTTTTCACTATTTTTTTCTTTTGGTTGCCATGGAAACCAGAATTATGGATGGATCAAAAACAAGAGGCCCAAGAGGGCCAGTATCGCTCCACGGCCATAAGGCAAAAATCAAATCTCCAAACAGCCCTGCCCCCTAGTGGCCATATTTTTTACCAACCACCATGGCTTAAAGGAATCTTGTAGAGTGTCACCCAAGGAATGTTTCTGCAAAATTATTTGAAAATCGGCCTGACACTTTCGGAGGAGAAGATTTTTTAAGTTTTCACAATAGCCATATAAGGCAAAATAGCCCCACCCCATGGCGGCCATATTTTGAACCAATCAACATGGCTTGAAGGAATCTGATAGAGGGTCACCCAAAGAACATTTCTACAAAATTATTTGAAAATCTGCTCAACACTTTCGGAGAAAAAGATTTTTTAAATTTTCACTATGGTCATATAGAGCAAAATAGCCCCGCCCTCTGGCGGCCATATTTTTCGACCAATCAACATGGCTTGAAGGAATCTGATAGAGGGTCACCCAATGAACATTTCTACAAAATTATTTGAAAATCGGCTGAACACTTTCGGAGAAGAAGATTTTTTAAGTTTTCACTATGGTCATATAAGGCAAAATAGCCCCGCCCTCTGGCGACCATGTTTTTCGACCAATCAACATTTCTTGAAGGAATCTAATAAAGGGTCACCCAAGGAACATTTCTACAAAATTATTTGAAAATCGGCCTGACACTTTCAGAGAAGAAGATTTTTTAAGTTTTCACTATTTTTTCCTTTTGGTTGCCATGGAAACCAGAATTATGGATGGATCAAAAAAAATTGAATGAATTTAAGAGAGGACATTGACAGGATGCTTCCTATGAAGTGGTTAGTGAGAAGAAGTCGTTTAAAGGAAAAAGTTTACGCACGCACACACGCACGCCGGACAATTCGCCATGACATAAGCTCGACTTGCTTTCAGCCAGTGGAGCTAAAAATTGAAGGAATTTAAGAGAGGACATTGACAGGATGCTTCCTATGAAGTTTCAACCAAATTAGCCAAGTGGTTAGTGAGAAGAAGTCTTTTAAAGGAAAAAGTTAACGCACGCACAGACGCACAACGGACAATTCGCCATGACATAAGCTCGACTGGCTTTCAGCCAGTGGAGCTAAAAAACCATAAAATACTACTTACAACAAGGTTATACGGAGTCTGTGTCTGAATACTGAATTGGTCATTTTCTTTCTCACACATGGGTTGGATAGATTATGTCTGTGACCGACTCTCTATGTGGATTTGGGGACGATTGGGATTGAGGTGGTACAGATAGTAGATACTTTTGGTAGTGATGAGGTCACTCCAGCAAACCAGTTAAGCGGACACTGAGGCGTTGACAGGACTGTTTGACAATAGCTCAATGACGTAGCAGTAGTAGTGATCGTATATGATACTGTTGAAGTTGTTGGAACCGTAGTCGATGGTATTATAACTGGAACTACAGTGTACATTTCTTCTTTCTCAATACTATCAGTTTGAATATGTATATGTTCCCTAACTGTTGAAATTTTAATCTGAAACAAGAGTAGCAAACTGTCAATACATAGTGCTCATTGTAAGTTAAAAATGTTGAATTTCAGTGTGGAAATTGTTTCATTTGTTAATGTGACACTCGTTTTCCAAAAACGTTTTCATCTTCTTGTACAAAAAAAAAATATCCTCTCAATCAATGTCCCTCAAAGTTGAGTCAGTCTCTTAAATGGATGCCTCGTTTTCACAGAGAATAAAATAAAAGATAGTCTCATTCACACACTATCAAACACTTTCCTGGTGATTGAATGATTGATTGATTGATTGGGGTTTAACGCCGTTTTTAACATTTTCTCAGCCATATCACGGCAGTTCATCTACTCATGTGTTTCCTGGTTTTCTCACACCAGTACAACACACAACAATTTTCCCAAGCAACTGGCTGCTTTTCCCTGATATACGTGGAAGACGAATGACGCATGTCGCATTGACATTTGTCAAACGTCAGAAAGAAAGTTTGCAGAGCCGGGATTTGAACTCAAAACCCCTTGATTGACAGCCTGCATCGCAACGGTCTGAGCTACCGGGTCTAGACCTTTTCTTGTGAACAGACCTTCCGGCCTAGGACATTTTTCCTGGACATTTCAGCTAGACTTTAAGATAGGATCGTTCTGCAAAATCACTATTTTCCCTACTTTAACCCTTTCTCACATAAAATAAATCTGCTGTAGACGACTTTGAAAACACCCTTTAACCCTTTCCCTCATATAGATGCTTTCTGACGCCCCTGCAGCAGAAGGCTTTTTAACAAGAGGCCCATGAGGGCCTATGCTCTACTGGTATGGTTCTTTGGTAATTTTCAATCCAGAGCATGTATGTATGGTGAAGATCGGATAGTAAATGGAGGCTCTTTTGTGTTCACAAGCTGTATTATAGCAATTTTTACAATTTCATGGGCCATAATCCAGTCTTGCATGGGCGGATCTAGCTGGTTTTCAAAAGGAACCAAGCTCTCATCAATATTTAACTACTATCTAAGTTTGGTGAAGATCAGATAGTAAATGGAGCCTCTATTGTGTTCACATGCTCAATTATAGCAATTTGGACAATTTCAAGGGCCATAATCCAGTCTTGCATGGGCGGATCTGGCTGGTTTAGGAAAGGAACCGAGCTCTCATGGATATCTTACTACTGTATAAGTTTGGTTGAGATACAATCAAAAGTGAAGACTATCGTGTTAAAAAGTTCTTTTATAGCAATTTTGACCATTTCAAGGGCCATAATCCAGTCATGCATGGGCGGATCTGGCTGGTTTTCGAAAGGAACCGAGCTCTCATGGGTATCTAACTACTGTATAAGTTTGGTTGAGATACAATCAAACGTGAAGATTGTATCGTGTTAACAAGCTCTTTTATAGCAATTTTGACCATTTCAAGGGCCATAATCCAGTCATGCATTGGCGGATCTGGCTGGTTTTCGAAAGGAACCGAGCTCTCATTAATATCTAACTACTGTATAAGTTTGGTTGAGATGCAATTAAAAGTAAAGACTGTATCGTGTTAACAAGCTCTTTTATAGCAATTTTGACCATTTCAAGGGCCATAATCCAGTCATGCATGGGTGGATCTGGCTGGTTTTCGAAAGGAACCGAGCTCTCATGGATATCTAACTACTGTATAAGTTTGGTTGAGATACAATCAAAAGTGAAGACTGTATCGTGTTAACAAGAAATTGTTTACGGACGCACGGACGACGGACACATCGCCACGACATAAGCCCTTCTGGCCTTTGGCCAGTAGAGCTAAAAACAAGAGGGCCATGATGGCCCTATATCGCTCACCTGATTAAGAACTTCAATAGTTTTCAAAGTTTTATACTCTATACATATAAGGAAAACAAGCAACCCTCCCTGGTGGCCATGTTTTTCAACGGATCGGGTTTATTTGAACATCCTTGGTAGAAAGTTACCCAAGGAACATTTGTGCCAAATAATTTTTAAATCAGGCAGGTGCTTTTGGACAAGAAGATTTTTAAAGATATTACAATGCACATATTAGGAAAACAAGCCCCGCCCCTGGCAGCCAAGTTTTTCAATGGATCAGATTAATTTGAACATTTTTGGCAGAAGGTCCCCCAAGGAACATTTGTGCAAAATAATTTTAAAATCAGGCCAGTACTTTTGGACAAGAAGATTTTTAAAGATTTTACAATGCACATATAAGGACAAGCTCAGCCCCCTGGCGGCCATGTTTGTCAACTGATCGGAAATATTTGAACAGTCTTTGTAAAGGGTGCCCCAAGGAACATTTGTGCAAAATAATTTACAAATCGGGCCAATACTTTTGGACAAGAAGATTTTTAAAGTTTAAACAATGCACATAATTATAAGGAAAACAAGCTCCGCCCCCTTGCGGCCATGTTTTTCAATGGATTGGAAATATTTAACAATCTTGGTAAAGGGTGCCCCAAGGAACATTTGTGCAAAATAATTTTTAAATAGGGCCAGTACTTTTGGACAAGAAGATTTTTAAAGTTTTAACAATGCACATATAAGGAAAACAAGCTCCGCCCCCTGGCGGCCATGTTTTTCAACGGATCGGAAATATTTGAACAATCTTGTTAAAGGGTACCCCAAGGAACATTTGTGCTAAATAATTTTCAAATCGGGCAAGTACTTTTTGACAAGAAGATTTTTAAAGTTTTAACAATGCACATATAAGAAAAACAAGCTCCGCCCCCTGGTGGCCATGTTTTTCAACGGATCTGAAATATTTGAACAATCTTTGTAGAGGGTACCCCAAGAAACATTTATGCAAAATAATTTTCAAATCGGGCCAGTACTTTTGGACAAGAAGATTTTTTAAGATTTGGCAATTTTCCCCTTTTCTGATGCCACAGCAACCAAAGTTCTACGTGGAATTAAATTCTTTGAACAACTTTGAAAGAGGACCACCTAAGGACCATTCCTGTGAAGTTATTTTGAAATCTATCAATTGGTTTAGTAGGAGAAGTCATTTGTAGGAAATTGTTAACAGACACCGACGACGACGACGCCGGACGGTAAGTGATCACAAAAGCTCACCTTGCACTTCGTGCTCAGGTGAGCTAAAAAGTGACAAAGGAAGAAATTTACTCAGAACGAGCAATTTCTCCTTTTGCCACAATGTTTTCCACTTATAGTCATAGGTTATCCATTCAATTATAGAGATTTTCTATTTTTTGACAAAATATGTTCAAAGTCGTCTGCTGCAGAATTTTTGTATGAGGGAAAGAACTGAAAACATGGTGACAATAGGAGAAATTGCTTGTATAGAAAGGGTTAACTTCATTAATATATATAATAGAAACTTATCAAGTAAAGTAGAATAACAATAAATTAATATTATAAATGCATTTTCTTACATTTTTAAACAAAACTACATTGTTGTTTTCTAATTAACCGCTGAATGTAAACGAAACACTTACATACACTTGCAGATGTATGTAAGTAGATGCATTTGGGAATCTTTGGTATAAATATATGCAATTTGTCAAGTTATCTTTTATAACCAATTACCCTGATTATAATTTACATTGCATATACATATAAATAAAGAAATAACACATTTTTTTTGTCATTTTATGATATTTATTTTTGTTTTCTAGCAGGAAAAGTGAATAAAGCAAAAATAAGTAAAACAAGAGCGCCAAATGTCACAAAATACGTCCGTCCTGTTTTTTTGAGACCAAGTATAGTGATAATTTGTTGTACATCAGCCAAACTTAGACCTTACCTAACACTGTTAGTACAGTTTTGGCCATTTCGAGGGACATACTTGTGTATTGACTAAGATAACGCTGTACGTTATCAAACCTGACCAAGATATTCTGCCCATCAACATATTGTCTAAATTTGTTGATGAAAGACTCCTAAAGTTATTGACCTGACAAGACCAATTTAAGGTAATTTCTATACGGGTGAAACACAATATAGAGAGCATTTAAAAAAGTCCAATGTTATACACTGTTTTTATCAAATTCTTCTTGTTTTGAGAGTATGAATTAATTTCATTCTAATGTACAATGCATAAAGAAATTTCAGACCAAATTGCAAGGCTCTACCTTCAATAGTTTTCACACAGGTGTTAAACAGATATACACAAAACAGCTGTTTTACAGCGTTATGCGGTTGCGCTTCAAAATGTCCATCTTTTTCCGGAAACAATTCTACATTGTCAAATACAAAATGAAGCATTTCTGCATACTCAGTAGACAGTAAATTAATTTATAATTATTTTGGAGTTGGTTTTGTTGAAATCAGATAACAATTGGTGAAGATATGGTCAACAATGCAGAAATGGTGGTCTGTTAACAATTTCCAAGTGCAATTATTAAAATTTGTTATAATAAATTAAAACCAGCTTTTAATTTTTTCTTTTTTACAGTCTTTGCACAAAAT
The DNA here is from genome assembly GCA_031761405.1 of Serripes groenlandicus. Taxonomy (NCBI): domain Eukaryota; kingdom Metazoa; phylum Mollusca; class Bivalvia; order Cardiida; family Cardiidae; genus Serripes; species Serripes groenlandicus. Next base: position 137,366 of record JASEVX010000106.1, read on the forward strand.
CATTGCTCTGAAGTGGTTAATTTTAGAGCAAAAAAAATCTTTTGTGTATATATTATATTATTTTTTTCATGAATTTTCAAAATGTGAAAATGCTATTTTCTGAAAAGATGTCCGTAACCCTTTGTCAATAGTTAACTTACAAAGTCTTCATGAAGCCCATTTTCTTTTAAGATACCTTAAGGGCATTGGAGAGTTCAAATATGAATTCATTTGTTGGATATTTTACTATAGCTTTGCTGTAAAAACACAAACGTGGTTACGGACACTACAAAAACAGTGTAGTGTCCGTAACCTGCCTTTCTGTAATGTTTCTATTAATTCATTTTGAATTTAATATCAGTAGCCTTATGCTAGTTGCATGTCTTATTTCAAAAAGAAGTCAATCAACTAATTTTTAACACATGTATACAAAGATGATGCAATTGATTGGAAATTCCGGATTGCATTATCTTGAGGAATAGCATCATTTTCCGCAACAGCATGTGTGAAGACAGGAAATATTTTGAATCTGCAAGTGGGGATGCTATATTCATCATTTTCTTCCTAAAATGTTGTGTTTCCTGAATTAGATTTAGCAAAGTTTACAAGTTTTTCCATATATAAAGGTAAGTTAATTCTATAAACTTTTGTTTGATGAAGATGTAGTAGTGTCCGTAACCTTAGATGATTAAAATTTAGAACTTGTATTTTTACATAAAATTGTGTTCATACATATTTTAATGATATCTATCACTAACTTACACTAATTTTTAACTATATTGTACAAATCTTTATCAATATTTACACGGAGTCATGTTTTTTTTTCGGTTAAGTACTTCTTAGGGCTATTCCAGTTGAACATATGTCCCACCCCAGGACGGCAAAATAAAAAAATTCTGTAGGGGGAAGGTCTTTTTCTTAATTTGCTACTGTAGGGGGTGGTGAAAAGTCCAATTTCGCTTCTAAAGAGGGGCATCATTTTCTTTTTTGCCTCTGTCCGTATCTGCTCATTTATATTGACTGCAGAGATTCAGAATCAGATTGGCGTCGGGCATCGGAAATATGACATCGCTAGAGTTAATCTCCGTGAAGCCAACTGAAAAATATCATGTGCAGTAGACGCATTTTGATTCATAATAAACAAAAAGCGTTTTGTCGAGTTGAGTACGCGCTTCATAGCAGTTACAATGCATTAAAGTATACTACATGTAAAGCGTCTAATGATCATTGATGTAAAACTTGATTTCATTGGCTGGCTCATTAAATATCAGCCAATCGTAGGGCCTCTTTTAAGAACCCGGATTAAACCCTTTCAAAATGTCGGAACGAAAACATTTTCGACAATCGCTTTTTTTTTCGGAAAGATAACGCGTCGACAAGCATTAAAACGGAAAAAATAATCAAAATTCAGCCGATTAAGAACAAATGCCCAACTCCTCAATAAGTACTGTACCTGATTTGCCTGTCAAATCGTCTAGAGCGTTTCAAAATTTCTGGCTGAGCATATTTCAATGCAGAAAAACGGCTACAATTTGTGCACACAACATATAAAAAATGCATTGACAGACGGGACTTCCTATTTTCGGACCAGTACATTAAAGAGGCACGCAGACAGATGACTTTTTCTCTTCCCTCTTTACTTATGTTTAAATTTAGTTTAAAGTGAAAATTACAATAATTCACTCCAGCTTAACACTAAATAAGTTTAAAATACAAGCTAGACAGTCACCTGAAGAAGACTTTTGAAAACATTGTGGAAAAGAATAAATTGCTCATTTCTCCTTTTGCCACAATGTTTTCTTAACCTGTTAGTATATTAACTGTAATTCTAAAAGGTTTTCAATATTGCTGCAGATTTTTAATAGGTGTTCATCAGTAAGTGTAAGTTTGGAAAGCGCATCTAAAAGTGGCCTTTCTGGGTTTGAATTTTTAGCTCACCTGAGCTTTGCTCAAGGCGAGTTATTGTGATCGCCTTTTGTCCGGCAACTTTTTCTCCTCAGTAACCAGTGGGTCAATTGGGCTGAAACTTCACAGAAAGCATCCTCCCAATGGCCTCAACAGAATTCCTTCAAATTTTTGAGATCCATGCAGAATTCTGGTTTCCATGGCAACGAAATGAAAAAAACTTCAAAATTCTTCTTCTGCCAAACTGGTTGACAGATTTTCAAATCATTTTTTAGAAATGTTTCTTGGGTGACCCTCTATCAGATTACTTGAAGCTGTGTTGATTGGTCAAAAAACATGGCCGCCAGGGGGGCGGGGCTATTTTGACTTATATGACTAAGGTGAAAACTTAAAAAATCTTCTTCTCCAAAAATGTCTGGCCGATTTTCAAATAATTTTGTAGAAATGTTCCTTGGGTGACCCTCTATCATTTAACTCTAATTTGACTTATATGGCTATAGTGAAAACTTTAAAAATCTTCTCCTCCAAAGGTGTCAGGCCGATTTTTATACGACCGTTTCTTAAAAACGGTACGTATTATGGTATGGTCATACATGTCCCTCCCTCCGTCCCTCCGTCCGTTCGGGTTTACCACACTTTTTTCCTACATACTTTGAGCTATTGAGCTGAAATTTTGTATAAGGCTTTGTAGTGATGTGTCACAGATCAAGTTCATATTTCCTGGGATTTCGTCAATTTTTGAATGAGTTATGCCCCTTTTTGGACTTAGAATATTTGTAAAGAAGTTCCTGACGGGCGTATTATGTACCGCGGTACTCTTGTTTAATAATTTTGTAGAAATGTTCCTTGGGTGACCCTCCATCAGATATCTTGAAGCCATTTTGATTGGTCATAAAAAAATGGCCTCCAGGGAGCGGAGCTATTTTGCCTTATATGGATATAGTGGACCTTAAAAAATCTTCTCCTCCGAAAGTGTCTGATCTATTTTCAAAAGATTTACTAGAAATGTTCCTAGGGTGACCCTCTTAGATTTTTTCAAGCCAAGCCAAGGTAGGAAACTACCAGGGGGCAGGGCTTATATTGCTAAAGTGAAAAGAAAAATCTGGTGAGCGATCCAGGGCCATCATGCATGGCCCTCTTGTTTAAGTTTAGGACAAAATGGCCTGGTTTTTTTTTTTACATTTAGGACAGCTGTCTTAAAAGACTGAGTTGCAATCTGAATCACTGTGACAGACAGACTGTCCGATGAAGAAAAACCGTTTTGTTTTAACCACATAATATATTTCTCAAACGTAGTGTACAGAATTCGTTTGAAGACAAATTTTCAAGATACGATCAAAACGGTATGGTACTGAAAATCGGAAAATAGATATTTTGTTTAATTGTTGAATAAAGCTATTTGTGACCCTACATTTGTTCATCTGACTGTCGACTGGGGCATCTGTATTCCATGGACACATTTTCTTGTTCAAATTTAATTTGAAATATCTTAATGAAGGCCTTTGTGGCGTGGTTGGTAATATGCTAGGTTAGTAACCTGAAGGTTCCGAGTTCGAGGCCTCCGCCTCTGATTTATATGAGGAAACTGTCAGTTGTTTGGGTTTGGCTTAGTACTGGGTCTTCCAGGAACAGAGGGTATGGATAACTGACCGCCTTTAAATGACCAAAGATGTTGAAAATCAGTCTTAAACCTCAATACAAATTCATGTGTATTTTAATTCCTGTCAGAATCAACATCTTTACTTACGATGCAAGAGCAGAAACTTACTGTTGGACCATGAATACACTTATAGTAAGTCCTAATCAGAAGTCCGACAAAACTGCTATTGAGGGTTGAAATTTGCAACAAAAAATATAAACTTCTGAAGGGGGTCCGAATTTGCTCAGAAAATATTCTAAAGGGGGTTCTTTTCTAGTCAAATAAACTTCTGAAGGGGGTTGGTCAATTTTGAAAGTGCCTTCCTGGGGTGGGACATATGTTTTACTGGAATAGCCCTTACATGCATTATATAGTGCTGTAAAAGAAACCAAAACTTCTATATATGTGATGAATTGCCATATAAGCAGTCTCTGGTTTCCAAATAAAGCACCAAACTGCTAATGTTACCATATTCTGTTCATCAGAAGTAGCTACTTAAAAGAGCACAATTTAGTTACGGACACTACAATATTTTATCATTGTTCAGATTACAGCTTTTATCAAAATGTCAACTGTGTTTTGTATTGAAGGTAGGTAATCAAAAGAATTCAAAAGAAATGGATGATAATAAATGAGTAAATTAAACTAATGGTGTTAATTAAAAAGAAAAAAACACACAAGTATTTAAGTCCAAATACCATTGAAAGGGTAGACAACCAAAATCACTTGTCAAGAAGAAGGGTTTGATTGATTGATTGGGGTTTAACGTCGTTTTCAACAATTTTTCAGTCTGCCAGTTCACCTACTCATATGTTTCCTGGTTTTCTAAACCAGTACTCCACACAACATACTTTCCAAGCAACTGACTGCTTTTTCTCATAGAAGTTGTTAGCCAATTGTTGAAAGACGAATGATGCTTGTTACAGTGACTTTTGTCAAACGTCGGAAAGAATGTTGGCCAAGCTGGGGTTCAAACTCACAACCCCTTGGTTGACAGCCTGCATCTCTACCGACTGAGCTACCGGGGCTCGGAAATCAAGGGAGAAAGACAAACCCTGGGACAAGAAACAATGTCAGACGAACAATAGGCAATCAACATTTAAACCCAAAGTTCATAAATAAATGTAAGAAAACTTCAACTTCAATGAATCTGATATATATCTAAACGTTCCCTTTTTAGATGGATTTGAGATCAAGTGAAACAACTGAAATACAGAAACTCAAAAGGCAAAAAAATGCAGAAAAGGTTAGAAAGTTTAGAGAAAAACAGAAAATGAATACAGAAGCAAATGAAAAAATTAAAGAAACAAGAGGGCCATGATCACTTTAGCCATATAAGCCCCGCCCCCCCTGGCGGCCATAGTTTTTGACCAATCAACATGGCTTTCGGAAAAGATTTTTCAAGTTTTCACTATTGCCATATAAGGCAAAATAGATTCGCCCCCTCCCCTGGTGGGTAGGTCTTTTTATCAATCAACATGGCTAGAAGGTATCTGATAGTGGGTCACTTAAGGAACATTTCTACAAAATAATTTGAAAATCGGTCAAACAGTTTCGGAGGAGAAGATTTTTTAAGTTTTCAGTATAGCCATATAGTGCAAATAGCCCCGCCCCCTGGGGGCCATGTTTTTTTTACCAATCAACATGGCTTGAAGGAATCTGATAGTGGGTCACTTAAGGAACATTTCTACAAAATTATTTGAAAATCAGCCCGACACTTTCAGAGGAGAAGATTTTTTAAGTTTTCACTATAGCCATATATGGCAAAATAGCCCCCCCCCCCCCCCCCCCCCCCACCCCCCTGGTGGCTATGTTTTCAACCAATCTACATGGCTTGAAGGAAGCTGATAGAGGGTCATCCAAGGAACATTTCTACAAAATTATTTGAAAATCTGCCAACCAGTTTGGGAGAAGAAGAATTTTGAAGTTTTTTTCGGTTCCGTTGCCATGGAAACCAGAATTTTGCATGGATCCCAAAAATTTGAAGGAATTCTGGTGAGGTCATTGAGAGGATGCTTTCTGTGAAGTTTCATCCAAATTGACCCACTGGTTACTGATGAGAAGAAGTTGACGCACGACGCATGACGGACGCCGGACAAAAGGCGATCACAATAACTCACCTTGAGCAAAGCTCAGGTGAGCTAAAAAAGAGGGGAAAAATTGTACCGATTTCTACTAATTGTTTCTTGTTTTACGTTTTGCATTTTCTGCTTTGTCAATAATTAACTTGAAAGACATTCACATCTTGTCTTGATTGAGGGTATCTATGTATAGAGTCCTTGTGGGGTCCAGAATTGTCATGTTTACTATGACGATTTTTGCATTTCTGAGGGGAAGGGGCCTTTAAACGGCCCCTTTTATATAATGTAAAACAAGAGGCCCAAGAGGGCCAGTATCGCTCCACGGCCATAAGGCAAAAATCAAATCTCCAAACAGCCCTGCCCCCTAGTGGCCATATTTTTTACCAACCACCATGGCTTAAAGGAATCTTGTAGAGTGTCACCCAAGGAATGTTTCTGCAAAATTATTTGAAAATCGGCCTGACACTTTCGTAGGAGAAGATTTTTTAAGTTTTCACAATAGCCATATAAGGCAAAATAGCCCCACCCCATGGCGGCCATATTTTTGAACCAATCAACATGGCTTGAAGGAATCTGATAGAGGGTCACCCAAAGAACATTTCTACAAAATTATTTGAAAATCTGCTCAACACTTTCGGAGAAGAAGATTTTTTAAATTTTCACTATGGTCATATAGAGCAAAATAGCCCCGCCCTCTGGCGGCCATATTTTTCGACCAATCAACATGGCTTGAAGGAATCTGATAGAGGGTCACCCAATGAACATTTCTACAAAATTATTTGAAAATCGGCTGAACACTTTCGGAGAAGAAGATTTTTTAAGTTTTCACTATGGTCATATAAGGCAAAATAGCCCCGCCCTCTGGCGACCATGTTTTTCGACCAATCAACATTTCTTGAAGGAATCTAATAAAGGGTCACCCAAGGAACATTTCTACAAAATTATTTGAAAATCGGCCTGACACTTTCAGAGAAGTTTTCACTATTTTTTTCTTTTGGTTGCCATGGAAACCAGAATTATGGATGGATCAAAAAAATTTAAAGGAATTTAAGAGAGGACATTGAGAGGATGCTTCCTATGAAGTTTCAACCAAATTGGCCAGGTGGTTAGTGAGAAGAAGTCGTTTAAAGGAAAAAGTTTACGCATGCACGCACGCATGCACGCACGCACGCACAACGGACAATTCGCCATGACATAAGCTCGACTGGCTTTCAGCCAGTGGAGCTAAAAAACCTGGGTCTTAACACCAAAATATTTGCCTAGATATTTTAGAAGTTGTTTGCTGCAGATTTCTTTGTATCGGGGAAAAAGGTTATAAACCAAAATATATCAACTTACCTGAAGACTGTATAGATGTTATTGAATGCCAGAGCAGCTCCAAGTCTCTTAAATGCATTTGGATGTCTCGAGAAGCCATGCAGCCGCTTCAATACAGACTTGGCATTGATTGGATTGGTTTCTGCTCGCTGAAATTCAATGCATTTTACATGCCTAAAGCTTTTTCCACAAATAGACGCTTATTGAAGCCTCTGCAGCAGATGACTTTTGAAAACATTGTGACATAAAGGTGAAATTGCTCAATACGAGCAATTTCTCCTTTTGCCACAAAGTTTTCAACTCTTTTCAATACTTATACCTTCATTTTCAGATATTTTTCATAATTATTTCTAGATTTGTTCAAAGTCATCTGCTGCAGACATGTCGTATGTGGGAAAGGGTAAAGCATTCTAAAGTATTTATGCTCATAAAAAGCTCAAAGATAGGAAGATGGGTTTTCAGACATTTGACCCTATTTTATGTAGATTAAAATTATCCTGCACATTCCTTCCTTCTGATCATGTATAAAAAAGGTGATATTGCATTTACCAACTGTGAAGATGTGGGAAAACCTGTACATTCACAGCCTTATCAAAGCCTTCTCTATCTGTCAACTTGATGTAACTTCTTACAAAACTGCAAGAAATGTAGCTCCACATGTTTCAGTTTAATACCCCTTTAAGTGATGCCAAAATAGAGACACTGTGCCCTTTTTAGTAGAAAGAGCTCATAACCATTCAATTTGATTAATATTCATCAATAGTTTTTCAGTTTGAATTTCAGCAGCATTTTACATTCATTGAATATATATTCCACATATACTTGATGCATTTGCCGCAGACCGTTTTTGAAAACATTGTGGTAACGAGAGAAATAGATAAATAAAAACTGTCATAATTATATTTAGATATTTTTTAAAAATTGCCTGCTGCAGATATGCTGTATGTGGGAAAGAGATACAAATCTACTATAGTTACTAATGTACCAATAATAACCAATCTGCCATTTCATGCTATGGTAGCTTCATAATTCATAATAAGTTAAAGGCCAAGAATACTCTATATTCAATGATAGATTGGAGATAAATAACTGTTTTTCACTTATATCACAACGTCAAGTTCACCTAACCATGTGCTAAAACTGCGTTAAACCCCAATTAATCAATCAATCTCACGGCATCACACTTTCGATGCTAGATGCCCAACATTCAATGGAAGTCATTAACCCCTTCCCACACACATCAAATCTGCAGCAGACGACTTTGAAAACAAACTGACAAAACTGAACAATCTCCATAAATGAGAACTATTAAATAGAGTTGAAAACATTGTGACTAAAGAAGAAATTGCTCAAGATTTGCTCATCGTGAACAATTTCTCGCTTAGTTAAAATGTTTTCAAAAGATGTCCGATTCATAGGCGTCAGAAAGCGTCTACATGACTGATTGATAAGGGCTTAACACCGTTTTCAACAATTTTTCAGTCATATCACAATGGCCAGTTCACCTACTCATGTGTTTCCTAGCTTTCTCACACAAGTACTCCACACAATATACTTTCCAAGCAACTGGCTGCTTTTCCACATAGACTATTAGCCCATTGGTGAAAGACGAATGACTTGTCACAGTGACTTTTGTCAAACGTCGGAAAGAATGATGGCCGCTCTGGGATTCAAACTCGCAACCCCTGGATTGACAGCCTGCGTCGCCACCGACTGAGCTAGCTGGCCTCAGAAAAGGGTTAAAGAAATCACTTTTTCGTATTACAAATTGTTTTATTACCTTAGTATTAGTCTGTTTGATCGACCATCTTAGGAACTCATGCAGGCATTTAGCACAGAAATCCCTCAATGCCGTATCTGCTGGTTGCATCAAACCATCCTAGAAGAGTAAAATCAACAACACCACACTGAATCTTTTTAAGTAACAAGAGTGTTTGATTGATTGATTGGTGTTTAAGGCCACTTTAAACAACAATTCAGTTATTACACAGACTTTCCTGGGTAAGTTACCAGTACTCCTGGTCCATTTATCTTGACACCAGCCAGTCAGTGGTAATGCTAACCCTGAGTGTCTAGGTGAGCAGCCACTACTACCATTTTTGAAGTGTTTGAAGGAACACACATGTAGCCTCCTAATATGTCAGTAATAGTTGAAAGCAGAACATGCAGACGGGCAAGTTAACAGATGACAGAGAAGTCATCCATGTGTCTCCCTTTCCAAGACAGGTAATACAACAAGAGGGCCAAGATGGCCCTAAATCGATCACCTGAATGATAGTAAATTAGAAGCAAATATTTAACTGCAAATATATGTGAAAATTTGATCAGGAGTTCAAACGAAACTGCAAGGAGTGGACACTCAGTTAAAGAAATAGTTTATCAGTAAAAGCCATTTGTATCTTGAAATCTAACAAGAACTTTAATAAGAATGGAATTATAAAGTTTTGTCATTTTGCACCTTTCCTGATGCCGCTTTGCTGCCCTGTTTGTCCAGTTTTTGTAGAGAGTCATTCATAGAACATTTCTGCCAAATTATCTTTGAATCTGACAAATGGATTATGGAAATGGAGGTTTTTAAAGTTTGGGTATTTTTCACAATTTTTGATGCCGCAGCAACAAAAGTTCTACACAGAATGTAAGTCTTTGAATAATTTTGAAAGAGGACCATCAAAGGAAATTCCTGTGAAGTAACGTTGAAATTGGTCGAGTGGAATGGTAGGAGTTTTCATATGTAGCTAAAAGTTCAATTTACCCTTTTTGTGATGACGCGAGGTTGCTATGATTTTGTAACCAATCAATATGGCTTGAACAAATTAAGTAGAGGATCACTGAATCCTATTCAATTTTATTAATATCAGACAAGGACTTAAAAAACAAGAGGGCTCACCTGATTTTTTTTTTTTTTTTCACTTTAGCCATATAAGCCCCGCCTCCTGGCGGCTATAGTTTCCGACCAATCAACTTGGCTTGAAGAAATCTGATAGAGGGTCACCCTAGGAACATTTCTACAAAATTATTTGAAAATTGACCTGACACTTTTGGAGAAGAAGATTTTTTAAGTTTTCACTATAGCCATATAAGGCAAAATAGCCCCGCCCCCCCTGGCGGCCATGTTTTTCGACCAATCAACATGGCTTGAAGGAATCTGATAGAGGGTCATCCAAGGAACATTTCTACAAAATTATTTAAAAAAATCGGCCTGACACTTTCGGAGAAGAAGATTTTTTAAGTTTTCACTATAGCCATATAAGGCAAAATAGCCCCACCCCCCTTGCGGCCATGTTTTTCGACCAATCAACATGGCTTGAAGGAATCAGATAATCAGAAAGAGGGTCATCCAAGAAACATTTCTACAAAATTATTTTAAAAAATCGGCCTGACACTTTTGGAGGAGAAGATTTTTTAAGTTATCACTTTCTGCATGGATCCCAAAAATTTGAAGGAAATCTGGTGAGGTCATTGAGAGGATGCTTTCTGTGAAGTTTCATCCCAATTGACCCACTGGTTACTGAAGAGAAGAAGTTGACGCACGACGGATGCCGGACAAAAGGCGATCACAATAACTCACCTTGAGCAATGCCGAGCTGAACATAAAAACCTTAAACGGACGACCATGCCGACGCCGCCAACAAAAGTGGAACTAAAAATAGCTCATAATAAGCAATTTCTCCATTTTGCCAAAAAGATTTCAACTCCACTTAATGATCATACTTCCAATTATTGAGATTGTCCATGTCTTTGCCCAAAGGTGTGAAAGGTTTAAAGATAACCGATCAAGTGAACAACTGTTAATCCATATTCTCCTTACTTTCCATCAGGACAAGCCAAACAATCTGTTTGTCCTAAGTTGTCTTGATAGACCCCAGCTGGACACAGTCATGGTGTTCCAGTTCCTCCAGGACAGAAATAACAGGCTGGACATGAGTAGTTGGCCGGAGCCGAGGAGCTTGGACCCGCAGGACAATAATATCCTGCAGAACAAGATCCGGTGATTCTGCCAAAACTTGAACAATAGTACCAAGCTGTACAGGTGACAGTTTGTGGGGTCAATGTTTCCTGTGTTGATTGAGAAGGAGCAGGCGGAGCAAGGTGTTGGTGCATTAGATCTGGCTACACACAATAATGGTTGGCAGTACACAGCATAGTGTTGGGTGTGGTGGCACCACCTTGGCAGTAATAACCTGTAATAATAAAACACATTGTAACAGTCCTGAAAGATCCGACCTGACCAGTGCTCGAACCTTAGACCTTTTGATCTGAAGTCGAGCGCTCTACCACATTGCTATAAAAGCTAGCTATATAGCAAGGCAGTATAAGTGTCCCCCATATACATATCCATTGTCTACATATACCCCTCCAAATTTGAAATTCGTCCTCAAATTTCTTGAATCTAAATATGTTTTGAAACGTTCTCGAGGCTTGTATACATATATCTCTCATTTCACACATACACATTATAAGATGCAGATATCTTTGAAGTTCTATAGAACTATTGAATAAAGTTGAAAACAATGTTGCAAAAGGAGAAATAACTCATTGTTTTTCTGTAAGAGGAATTTTCATGTAAAGTTAAGAATTGAAAAAAATTGGGAAAAGGAGTAAAAGGGTATTTTGAGCAATTCCTCTTTTTCCGAAAATGTTTAGAAAAGTAGTCTGCTGCTAAGGCAACAAATGGGGAGAGTTAAATGTGTTTCCTATAGTCACTATACTACTTAATTTTTGAACTTCTGTTTTATGTCATTGATGAGTTTTGCTGAATAAATTTGGATGACCCTTTCCATTATACGACAAATCTGCAGCAGATGACATTAAAAGAATCTGGGCAAAATTCTAGAATATCTCTAGAAATAATAGTTTAAGTATTATACAGAATTGAAAACATTGTGGCCACATTGTTTCCAATAGTCATCTGCTGCAGAAGGAAATCTGGTGAGGTCATTGAGAGGATGCTTTCTGTGAAGTTTCATCCCAATTGACCCACTGGTTACTGAGGAGAAGAAGTTGACGCACGACAGTCAAAAGGCGATCACAATAACTCACCTTGAGCAAAGCTCAGGTGAGCTAAAAACGGAATTTCCAAATTTTGTAATTTTTCCCCTTTTCTGGTGCCTCCTGACTGCCATGTTTTTCAACCAAACAGTATGCCTTGAAAATGTTTGTAGAGGGTCAACAAAGGAACATTTCTACTAAACTGTCTTGGAATCTGACAGAGGAGAAGATTTTTAAAGTCTGGACAATTTGCCCCCTTTCTGATGCTGCAGCAACTAAAGTTCTCCATGGAATTTAAATCTTTGAACTTTGAAAGAGGGCCACCAAAGTAACATTCCTATGAAGTTTGGATGATATTGGTCCTCTGGTTTAGGAAAAGATGATGTTAAAGCTAAAAGTTAACAACCAACGATTTTGCCCCTTTTCTGATGCCTCCTGACTGCCATGTTTTTCAACCAAACAGTATGCCTTGAACAATCTTTGTAGAGAGTCATCCAAGGAAAATTTCTACCAAACTATATTGGAATCTGACAAGCAGATTCAGAGGAGAATATTTTTAATGTTCGGACATTTTGCCACCTTTCTGATGCCGCAGCAACCAGTTCTCAATCGAATTTAAATCTTTAAACAATTTTGAAAGAGAGCCACCAAAGAAACATTCCTGTGAAGTTTAGATGAAATTAGTCCTGTGATTCAGGAGGAGATGATGTTTAAAGCTAAAAGTTAACGACGGACGACAGACAACAGACAAAAAAGTGATCAGAATAGATCACCTTGAGCCTTTGGCTCTAGGTGATCTAACAAAACCAGTTAACCCTTTCCCACATATAGATGCTTTCTGATGTCCATGTAGCAGATGACTTTTGAAAACATTGTTGCAAAAAGAGAAATTGCTCAAAACAAGCAATTTCTCCATTTGCCACAACGTTTTCAACTCTTTTCAATTATTTTAGGATGCCGCCGCAATAAAATGACAACATAAAAGTAAAATCATCAAATACAACACCTTTATTCCCAGACAATAAATAAAAACAACACACATTATTAGCACTATAATTGTGGAGATATTTGGACGCAAGTGGTATTCAGCCATCATGGAGGACGGCAGAGTGATCATTAGACTGTTATGCGGTCGCACGCACCAAATATGTATGACTAGTAGTTTTGTATGAAAGCATGATCTTTTCCGGTTTCATTCCAGTCCACACTCTTATTAAGCATTTATCCAGTTTTCCTTCCCAACTATCCACAACATATAAAAAGGCCTATAAGTGGGTTCCGCGAGGGATGCACTAATACAGGACATCCTCTGCCTTCTGCCTGTCCTGGACATCCCTCTCCCCTATAAATAATTTTATCAATGGTGCAGGCCTAAAAGTGGGTTCCGCGAGGGACACGCTAATACAGGACATCCAATGCCTGTTCTGGGCATCCCTCTCCCCTATAGATAATTTATCAATGCTGTGTGCCATAGACAAAGCCATGAATTAAACTTAAGATTGTTGGAATTCTGTGAGAAGCTGCCTTGCAAGGTTCCACATCCTCGACATGCCATGCAAAATAGTCCCTCACAGTTCAGCTCCTCGTCAGTGACACCCGAGGCCCCGTTCCTGACTGATGCAGAGTCCAAGCCTCGAGGTCGAAGTTGGAGGTATAAATAACACTGAATTCTGACATTTAGGTATGCTAGATTACAAAGCCGTCCACTCACTGGACGCTAGAATCTGCAACAGCAAATTCAGTATAAATTTGTCCCCCATTCAGCGGCCTATTTATCAGCCTCATAAGTCCACTTATTTGGTATCAATTTCCCATATAATAGATCTACCATTCCATAAATTCATTTCAATTTGATGTCCAGCTGTATTAATGTTTCTTTTGTTATTTCTTCCCCCCCCCCCCCCCCCCCCCCCAAGCTCAATTGATTAGATTCTAGGCCTCTCCAGGAAATCCATGATGATTTCTCACCAATTAATTGATTTGGGTTAAACGCCGTTTTCAACAATTTTCCAGTCATAGTTTAATCATATGCGGCCAGTTCACCTACTTATATGTTTCCAGGTTTTCTCCCACCAGTACTCCATACAACATACTTTTCCACATAGACTGATAGTCCACTGGTGAAAGACGAACGACGCTTGTCACAGCGACCTCTGTCAAAGAATGTTGGCCGAGCCAGGGCTCGAACTCAAAACTCCTGGATTGACAGCCAGCGTTGCTACCAATTGAGCTACCGAGGCTGGCTAGACTTCTCACCAAACTATAAAAACAGGGGAACGCAGAAGCAATATAATAGAAGTCTACTTTCATGTACTTCATATGTTTTCATTGTGTAGTACCGACAACATGATTCCCACCTAGGGGAGCTACGATCATGACTGACCGTTGGCAACGGTCATGGTAAACTGTAAGTTCAGTAAATACCACTGGCACCAAGCCATGGCACCTTTTAATCATACAAATCCAGGCCGTGTGACCTGCTTAAATTAGCTCGTCCTTCCACTCTGGCAATCAGTGAGTCACCCATGAACCAGATATCTGTAAATAAACTAAGGAATGGTGCAGCTTGTGAACCAAGCTGAAGCATTATGTTAAGACGGATGTTACGGAGTAGGTCAACATAATGAGCATATAGCTTTTGTAAGTACAACACTAAATTAAAAGCGTGAAAATGGGTAACCATTTGCATTTTGACCATCTTTAAGCAAAGTCCAAGATACGGCAAGCAGGCAAGAATTACGTCTAAAGCACAAATCGGGGAATAACCAGGCAAGCATTACGGCTAAAGCACAAATCGGGGAATAACCAATCTCAGAACAGTAGGCAATGTAGACTAGTGTAATTTGGCTAAAGGGAGCATGAGACAATTGTGGTATCCTGCAATTTTTGTGAAATGGCACAAAGAATGACAGGGCTTCTTGCAGGTATGTAGAGGTGAGATCCCTTAAGTTTCTTATTTGGTGATGGAAACCACAATCCCCGGCAAGTATGCGGAAACAGCGAAAGGAGAATAACCAATCTCAAAACATTAGGAAAAAAATAGTGCAATTAGGCCAAGGGAGCATGAGACAATTGGGGGGTATCCTGTAATTTTTGCAAAATGGCATGAAGACTGGCAGAGCTTCCAAGTCGCTTTCACTTACAAACTTCAAGGAAACGGACCACCACCCAGTTCCGACATTTACAAATAAAATGTAAGGGTCTTAAGCAATATTACCATTAAATTTTCTAAAACACACCAGTAATCTTTGCGATCTTAAGCGGCCTAACAAGTTGGCAAGTTTATTTGAATAGCCAGACACATGCACAGCCCTAAACATGATATTCAACCTCAAAGTCAAACCGAGTAAGGTGAATGCCTCAAGAAGTGTCATGACTCGGATGAGATTTTCATGTCATGGAATAAACTACTGTTAAATGATCACCATAAAATGTATTCGAAGGCTCTCTCCCCATATGGAAGTGATACTGAAATCTGGAAATTGCTAAAACGGTTATGTCCTCAGTGAGGCCCCGATTTAGATCAAGGCCTGGGGGCCAATGTGCATGTGCAAACTTCCTGCAAAATCTGAAAGTCCTCATTAGAAACCCAGTATCTTTGTGTTGTCTTCCATACCCAATTCTCCTTGAAAATGAGACTTTCAAACCTTAGATTCAATTGATCAATCTGCAGCAGAAAGGAATGCAAGGGAAGACTAATTTCACTAATTATCTAAGATACAAATCAAGAATGACATTTTCTTGAAAGTATATACTCAAGCAATAAGTAATCCTAGCAAACCCATTTTGTGACTGTTTTTTTCTAAAATAGACATTATGGAAGCACGATGTTCAGTTCCCTTTCCCCCCAAACAAAAAAATCATCTAGGTAAAGTATTAGATGTTCAGTTCCCTTAAGATTGCCTTGTTTAGCTTGTCTAAAATTACAGCTTTCAAGGAATATGGCAAAAAGTTCGCCCGTCTTGCAGACAATCAAATGACAAAGCCATGTCAAAATAAAAATTACCATTAAGTTCAACCATTAAACCAAGTTCATCCAAATCGAAAAAACAGGCAAGAGTTCAAATGTCACTAGAAGACCAAGATTGTGTACCATAACGACAGCTTCATCAAAGCTTGTATATTGAACTGAGCAAAGAATAGGATATATAAAGCCATTCAGTGAATGAATTCACTGGCTTTTCTTTGGGGAAGAGAGCTAGCGGATATACCCTTCCTTTGGCAGTAGGCGATTTTTAAATTGGCCTGAAACACTACCATCCGTAATTCATACTGTACTGTATCTGGCATACCACATGTTTCCCTAGCTGAATTTGCTTACTGTAATCGTGATCCAGAATAATACAAGGGAAACTATGAGCAAAGTTATTAAGTGAAGTTGCTTTTAATAGGTCATAACCAACAAGTTCAATTTTCAAAATATCGAGGTTAATTGGGTTCCTTGATGGCGAGACATTGCACGGTGCAGTATATGGGCAGAAATGTCATCCGACTCAACCGCAATTTCTTCCTATCATTAAGTTTTTTAATACGAGACGTCTAAGCGCTTTGGTAATACATTTTTTCTTGAAATGCACCAAACTGACATAGGACGCCTAAAATGATAAATACTCACCACATTCTGCCTGTGACAAGAGAACAATGATGCAAGACAAACAGACTCGTCAATTCAATTGATCACAACGACCCTGCCATTTTTTCTCCTGTTCCCTTCCACACAGATTATCCGTCTGTCCCGCGGCATATTTTTTCCAAAATTATCGCCGATGATTTGGATATTAAATCGTTTTTCGAAATTTATTTTATGCATGGTTCCTCGAAGCTGATTAAAAAAAGGCCGAGGTGTTCCGAATATTCTCACAAAAAGTGATCAGAATAGATCACCTTGAGCCTTTGGCTCTAGGTGATCTAAAAAGAACTACAAGTTAACCCTTTCCCACATATAGACGCTTTCTGACGTCATCGTAGCAGATGACTTTTGAAAACATTGTTGCAAAAAGAGAAATTGCTCAAAACAAGCAATTTCTCCATTTGCCCCAACGTTTTTAACTCTTTTCAACTATTAATCTTTAATTTTTATAGAGATTTTCCATCTTGTTGTATAAATGTTTTCAAAGTCGTCTGCTGCAGATTTGTTGTATGTGGGAAAGGGTTATTTTGAAGCTTCTAAAGAACATTAATTTTGCCACTGTTTTTTCAACTCTTTTCAATTATTCATTAGCAATACAGGGATTTTCCAAACTATTGTCTAGATGTTTTTGAAAGTCTTCTACTGCTGATTTGTTGTATGTGGGAAAGGGTTTAAGCAATTTCTCCTTTGGTCGGAATGTTTTCAAAAGTCGTCTGCTGCATCAGAAAGGGTCTTTATGTGTAAAAGGATAAAGGTTTCGTAACCCTAAATCACGAAGCATTTTTAGCAGATCCCTTTTGAAATCATTGTACCAGAAAAATTTATCACAAAAGGAGAAATTGTATATGTGTATTCAATTTGTTTTCAATAACAGTGTATTCATTTTTTATTTTCAAGTTTTTTTCATATTTTACTTGATGTTTGTAATGCAGATTTGTTCAACAGTTGTATGTGAGAAGAGATGAACATTACAACAATAGGGCCATCATGGCCCTATATCGCTCACCTGATTTAATAGAACTTCAATAGTTTTCAAAGTTTTTACTCTATACATATAAGGAAAACAAGCAACCCCCTGGTGGCCATGTTTTTCAACGGATCGGATTTATTTGAACAATTTTGGTCGAGGGTGCCACAAAGAACATAAAATGTGCCAAATTATCTTTAAATCGGGCCAGTACTTTTGGACAAAAAGATTTTTAAAGATTTTACAATGCAGATATAAGGAAAACAAGCCCCGCCCTGGCGGCCATGTTTTTCAATGGATCGTAAAAATTTGAACAATTTTTGTAGAAGGTCCCCTAAGGAACATTTGTGCAAAATTATTTTTAAATCAGGTCAGTACTTTTTGACAAGAAGATTTTTAAAGATTTTACAATGCACATATAAGGACAAGCTCCGCCCCCTGGTGGCCATGTTTTTAAACAGATCGGAAATATTTGAACAATCTTGGTAAAGGGTGCCCCAAGGAACTTTTTTGCAAAATAATTTTCAAATCCGGCCAATACTTTTGGACAAGAAGATTTTTAAAGTTTTAACAATGCACATATAAGGAAAGCAAGCTTCACCCCCTGGCAGCCATATTTTTTCAACGGATCGGAAATATTTGAACAATCTTGGTAGAGGGTGCCCTAATGAACATTTTTGCAAAATAATTTTCAAATCCGGCTAATTCTTTTGGACATGAAGATTTATAAAGTTTTAACAATGCACATATAAGGAAAACAAGCTCCGCCCCCTGGCGGCCATGTTTTTCAATGGAGCGGAAATATTTGAACAATCTTGGTAAAGGGTGCCCCAAGGAACATTTGTGCAAACATTTTTCGAGTTGGGCCAGTACTTTTGGACAAGAAGATTTTTAAAGTTTTAACAATGCATAATAAGGAAAACAAGCTCAACCCCCTGGAAGCCATGTTTTTCAACAGATCGCAAATATTTGAACAATCTTGGTAAAGGGTGCTCCAAGGAACATTTGTTCAAAATAATTTTCAAATCGGGCCAGTACTTTTGGACAAGAAGATTTTTAAAGTTTTAACAATGCACATATAAGGAAAACAAGCTCTGCCCCCTGGCGGCCATGTTTTTCAACAGATTGGAAATATTTGAACAATCTTGGTAAAGGGTGCCCCAATGAACATTTGTGCAAAATAGTTTTCAGATTGGGCCAGTACTTTTGGACAAGAAGATTTTTAAAGTTTAAACAATGCACATATAAGGAAAATAAGCTCCTCTCCCTGACGGCCATGTTTTCTACGGATCAAAAATATTTGAACAATCTTGGTAGAAGGTACCGCAAGGAACATTTGTGCCCAATAATTTTTAAATCGGGCCAGTACTTTTGGACAAGAAGAATTTTTAAGATTTGGCAATTTTCCCCTTTTCTGATGCCGCAGCAACCAAATTTCTACTTGGAATTAAATTCTTTGAATGAGGACCACTTAAAGACCATTCCTGTTAAGTTATTTTGAAATCTGTCCATTGGTTTAGTAGGAGAAGTCATTTGTAGGAAATTGTTAACAGACGGACAGACGATGCCGGACGAAGAGTGATCACAAAAGCTCACCTTGCACGAATTAGGTAAGTTAAAAAGACTTCTTACAAATATGGCATCAAGTAGCGTGATTGTCTCACCGTTTTCTGATTTCTTGTTTCCTGTGAACAAATGAATAATCTGCATTGTCAAGGGTTCAAATAGCTGCTTTGATACCTGTTAAAAAAAAAAATCCTTTTTCACATGAAGATGTATTCCGCAAAACACTGTTGCGAAAGGATAAATTTCTTAAATGAGCAATTTCGCCTTGTTCACAACGTTTTCAACTCTATTCAACAATATTACTCTTCTCTCTAGATGTATACAAAGCTATCTGATGTGCAAGTTAAAAATCTACTATTCATACAACTTTTATGTTAAAACAAATATTTTAACCTTTCCCGACGACAGATACATTTCACACATTTGCAGATAACATTTGAAAACACTGGTACAAAAGAAGAAATTCGCTCATAAAGAATAATAATAAATAATTTGATTATCCATACATTTGGCAAGATGTTTTGCTACAGATTTGTTGAAGGGTTTTTGAATCATTGGGTTATTAAATCATTTACGTTTGGAAATTAATATTTGTCTATACTCGATACCTTAAATCATTTATGTTTGGAAATTAATATTTGTCTATACTCGATACCTACACAGTAGGTCTAGTTCACTAATTAACAAGAAGGCCATGCAGGCCCTGTAATGATCATCTGAGACCTTGGTTCAATTGCTACATATAAGGGAAAGTAGCCCCGCTCAAATGCAGTCATGTTTTTCGACCAGTTAACATGACAATTAAGAGCCCTTGGTAGAGGCTACCACAGCAATAATCCACTGAAATGATCTGCATAATAAAAATTTACCCAGTGCTAAAGGAAGAGTTCTTATTCAATGGAAAATTATCACAGACAACAGACACAGGACCATCTCACATCACAATAGCTCACCTTGAGCACATTTTGTTCATGTGAGCTATATATTCAAAGGACTTAATATTCAACAATCCTTAAATCTCCCTTTAATAAACCTTTTCCCACTTGTAGACGCATTTTGATACATCCACAGCAGACGACTTTTGAAAACATTGTGACAAAAGAAGAAATTGCTCAAGACGAGCAATTTCTCCTTTTGCCACAATGTTTTCAACTCTTTTTAATAACTAAACTCTCATTTATGGAGATTTTTCATGATTTTGTCGGTATGTTTCAAATGTCATCAAATGCACATATAAGGAAAACAAGCTCCGCCCCCTGGCGGCCATGTTTTTCAACCGATTGGAAATATTTGAACAATCTTGGTAAAGGGTGCCCGAAGGAACATTTGTTCAAAATATTTCTTAAATCGGGCCAGTACTTTTGGACAAGAAGATTTTTAAAGTTTTAACAATGCACATATAAGGGAAATAAGCTCCGCCCCCTTGCGGCCATTTTTTTCAACGGATCGGAAATATTTGTACAATCTTGGTAGAAGGTACCCCAAGGAACATTTGTGCAAAATAATTTTCAAATCGGGCCAGTACTTTTGGACATGAAGATTTTGAAAGTTTTAACAATGCACATATAAGGGAAATAAACTCCGCCCCCTGGTGGCCATGTTTTTCAACGGATCGGAAATATTTGAACAATCTTGGTAGAAGGTACCCCAAGGAACATTTGTGCAAAATAATTTTTCAATCGGGCCAGTACTTTTGGACAAGAAGATGTTTAAATTTTTAACAATGCACATATAAGGGAAATAAGCTCCGCCCCCTGGCGGCCATGTTTTTCAACGGATCGGAAATATTTGAACAATCTTGGTAGAAGGTACCCCAAGGAACATTTGTGCAAAATAATTTTTAAATTGGGCCAGTACTTTTGGACAAGAAGATTTTTTAAGTTTTGGTTAATTTCCCCTTTTTTGTTGCCGTGGCAGACAAAGTTCTGCATGGAATAGAATTCTTTGAACAAGTTTGAAAGAGATACACCCAAGAAACATTCCCGTTAAATTATTTTGAATTTGGTTAATTGGTTTAGGAGGAGAAGTCGTTTGTAGGAAAATGTGAACGGACAGACGACGACGACGGACGGTGAGCGATCACAAAAGCTCACCTTGCACTTTGTGCATAGGTGAGCTAAAAATGGTGACAAAAAATTAACACTTTCTTAAATACAGGAAACCTGCAGCATATGACTTTGAAAGCGTATTTGCAAAACATGAACAATCAATTTGAATGAAAGTTTAATTATCAAATAAGACTAAAAGTTGAACACATTGTGAGCAATATCTTTTTTTGACCACTAAATTTTCAAAAATATTTGGCTTAAATGGATTCCACCTGATATTCTGGATTGACCTGATATTCTGGAATAGTTTAATGACTATTTGGATACAGAGTTGAAAGCTTTTTGTTTCGTTTCCCATTTTTACATTGTAGACAAAACTGAGTTGTGTTGGCCAATCATCACCCTGGCTCTGTCACTCATGTACCCTATAACATTGTTCCAAGGAATTTCTCGGACTCTGAAAGAAATACAGGAAAAAATATTTCAAAAAATATATAACTGCATAAATTAGACATTATATACCACTTAAGTAAATTGTGTTGCTGTGATGGATATGCATATATATACAAGAGTGCCAAGATGGCCCTATATCGCTCATCTGATTTTATTTTTTTTCACTTCAGCCATATAAGCCCCCTGGGGGCCATAGTTTTCGACAATGTGTCAATATTGCCAATGTAAAGGACATGAGACAAATAAATGAAGTTTTTATCGTGTTCACAAAGTCAATTATAACAATTTTGCCAATTTTAAAGGGCCATAATTCAGTCATGCATGACGGATCTGGCTGGTTTTCAAAAGGAATCGAGCTCTAATGTATATCTAGCTACTGTATAAGTTTGGTAAACATCGGATAATAAATGATGACTATCGTGTTCACAAGGTCAATTATAACAATTTTGCCAATTCTAAAGGGCCATAATCCAGTCATGCGTGACAGATCTAGCTGGTTTTCACAAGGAACGAGCTCTCATGTATATCTAGCTACTGAATAAGTTAGGTAAACATCGGATAATAAATGATGACTTTATTGTGTTCACAAGGTCAATTATAGCAATTTTGCCAATTTTAAAGGGCCATAATCCAGTCATGCCTAAACGGATCTGGTTTTTTAAAGGAACCGAGCTCTCATGTATATCTAGCTACTGAATAGGTTGGGTAAACATCGAATAATAAATGAAAACTGTATCGTGTTCACAAGAAATTGTTTACATACGAAAGACGACAGACGACGGACAAAGGGCGATCACTACGCGACAGGGGAGCTAATAAAACTTGACCCCAGTTTCCTAAGAGTTGTCAATCCAAGTTTTGGACCCCTCTTTCAACTATTGGTTAAAAATGTCCCCTATCAAACAATACTACTTTGAAAACCTAAATATGTAGAATTTATACAAGTTGGGGACATTGTGAGAAAAGGAGAATATGTTCATGATAGGTAGGTTTGTCCTTTAGGTATAATTCTATTAATCATGAGTTGTGAAAATTCTTTACTTACACCACTACTTTCTGTAGGCAAGAGGTTGGAGCCAGTTGCTATGTTACAAATTGGCATGGCAAGGAAACCAGTGATAACACGGTGAACTGTTTTATCATGCACTTTCACCAGAAATGCTACACATTAATTTGTCTGATCCTCTATCATTGCTTTCATCAATTAACACACTAAACTTATTGCTTCTACACAAACTAACAACATTACTACTCAATTCTGGAGCCACTGAAAAGTTTAAAATGTTTGCAGTCTTCTATCTACTACAGGAAAATTTCTTGGCAATCTGTGAATCAGGAAACATGCGTGGTACTAATTTGGAGAAATGATCTGCTATGTTAAAAGGTAGCTCATGTTCTGCCACAAATGTGGTGAAAAGGACCTCTGCATGGGTAACTTGCTTAAGAACTGGGTCTTCCACAAGGCTAAACATGGATGAAACAGAAGGAGTGAACTGCATGGCCTTGGCGTTAGTGATATGTCCTAGTGTCTTCGCATGTCTTTCTAAGTCATGATTGCCACCGTTTAATACACCAAAATTGGACCTACATGTTTCAGTATGCATACTGATCACCTTTCTCACTTTGAACAACAGTGTTTCTTTTTTAAGATTTGGCAATTTTCCCCTTTTCTGATGCCGCAGCAACCAAAGTTCTACTTGGAATTAAAATTCTTTGAACAACTTTGAAAGAGGACCACCTAAGGACCATTCCTGTGAAGTTATTTTGAAATCTGTCCATTGGTTTAGTAGGAGAAGTCATTTGTAGGAAATTGTTAACAGACGGACAGTCGACGACGCTGGATGGTGAGTGATCACAAAAGCTCACCTTGCACTTCGTGCTTAGGTGAGCTAAAAGTATCACTGAAGGTGATGAAAACCCCCAACTGGTGCCTGACAATTTACATATGTATGAGAAATTCAAGGGGCCATAACTCATTTAAAAATAATTCCAGTGCAACACGCCGACAATTTGCACAACTAGGCTTGGTATCAATCATTCTTGTGAAGTGCCATAGACAAAGCCATGAATTAAACTTAGGATTGTTGGAATCCTGTGAGAAGCCGCCTTGTAAGGTTCCACATCCCCGACATGCCATGCAAAATAGCCCCTCACAGTTCCCAGCTCCTCGTCCGTGACACCCGAGGCCCCGTTCCTTACTGATGCAGAGTCCAAGCCTAGAGGTCTACGTTGGAGGTATAAATAACAATGAATTCTGACTATTAGGTATGCTAGATCGTTATGCCGCCCACCAACTGGCCGCTAGAATCAGAACACCACAAGCAAAGAATGTTTTTGCCCCCTACAGTAATGGAGGCAATCTAGAAATGATTTGCTAAAAGTTTTAACAAAAGGTTTACAAACACATCATGTAAAGTTTATGGCATAAACCTATTATACAGCCGCAGGTGTCACAAAACAAAAGTAAACACTTTGACATGTCTGGATTATCGTCTTATATCAAGGTTATCATTCTGTAAATTTAATTGCATATTGCAATTCACATAACACTAAGTTTAACACCAAGTTCAATCCAGGTTATCTGTTTTGTCTGACAGAAGTTCTGACACTGGTTATCCAGTTATATGGCAATGGGTTTGTTCAAGGGCTGTTTGTCTCCGATAATCGCATCAAATGAACCTGAAAACATAAAAAACTTGCGGCAGAATCAAGAGCCTAAATAATGGGTGGGAGGGTGGGTGGTTCCTCGAAGCTGATTGAAACAGGGCCATGATGGCCCTGGAATCGCTCACCTGATTTTTTTTTTTTCACTTTAGCTATATAAGCCCCGCCCCCTGGCGGCCATAGTTTCTGACCAATCAACTTTGCTTGAAGGAATCTGAAAGAGGGTCACCCTAGGAACATTTCTACAAAATTATTTGAAAATCGGCCCGACACTTTTGGAGGAGAAGATTTTTTAAGTTTTCACTATAGCCATATAATGCAAAATAGCCCTGCCCAGTGGCGGCCATGTTTTTCTACCAATCAACATGGCTTGAAGGAATCTGAAAGTGGGTCACTTAAGGAACATTTCTACAAAATTATTTGAAAATCGGCCAGACACTCAGTGAAGAAGATTTTTCAATAAAGCCATATAAGGCAAAATAGCCCCGCACCCCTGGTGGCCATGTTTTTTGACCAATCAACATGGCTTGAAGGAATCTGATAGAGGGTCATCCAAGGAACATTTCTACATAATTATTTGCAAATCAGCCAGACACTTTTGAGTAGAAGATTTTTTAAGTTTTCACTATAGCCATATAAGGCCAGACACTCAGTGAAGAAGATTTTTCAATAAAGCCATATAAGGCAAAATAGCCCCGCACCCCTGGTGGCCATGTTTTTTGACCAATCAACATGGCTTGAAGGAATCTGATAGAGGGTCATCCAAGGAACATTTCTACATAATTATTTGAAAATCAGCTAGACACTTTTTGAGTAGAAGATTTTTAACGTTTTCACTATAGCCATATAAGGCAAAATAGCCCCGCCCCCCCTGGCGGCCATGTTTTTTGACAAATCAACATGGCTTGAATGAATCTGATAGAGGGTCATCTAAGGAACATTTCTACAATGAAGGAATCTGATAGAGGGTCATCCAAGGAACATTTCTACATAATTATTTGAAAATCTGCCAACCAGTTTGGGAGAAGAAGATTTTTTAAGTTTCCACTATAGCCATATAGGCAAAATAGCCCTGCCCACTGGCGGCCATGTTTTTCGACCAATCAACATGGCTTGAAGGAATTTGATAGAGGGTCATCCAAGGAACATTTCTACAAAACTATTTGAAAAAGTTTTCACTCCATATGAGGCAAAATAGCCCCGCCCCCCCCTGGCGGCCATGTTTTTTTGACAAATCAACATGGCTTGAATGAATCTGATAGAGGGTCATCTAAGGAACATTTCTACAAAATTATTTGAAAATAGGCCTTACACTTTTTGAGAAGAAGATTTTTTACGTTTTCACTATAGCCATATAAGGCAAAATAGCCCTGGCGGCCATGTTTTTTGACAAATCAACATGGCTTGAATGAATCTGATAGAGGGTCATCCAAGGAACATTTCTACAAAATTATTTGAAAATAGGCAAGAAACTTTCGGTGCAGAAGATTTTTTAAGTTTTCACTATAGCCATATAAGGCAAAATAGCCCCGCCCCGCCTGGCGGCCATGTTTTTCGACCAATCAACATGGCTTGAAGGAATCTGATAGAGGGTCATCCAAGGAACAATTCTACAAAATTATTTAAAAATCTGCCTACCAGTTTGGGAGAAGAAGAATTTTGAAGTTTTTTTTCATTTCGTTGCCATGGAAACCAGAATTCTGCATGGATCCAAATAATTTGAAGGAAATCCGGTGTGGTCATTGAGAGGATGCTTTCTGTGAAGTTTCATCCCAATTGACCCACTGGTTACTGAGGAAAAGAAGTTGACGGACGACGCACGACGGACAAAAAGCGATCACAATAACTCATCGGCTGGATACTTTCGGAGAACAAGATTTTTTAAGTTTTCACTTTAGCTATATAAGGCTAAATAGCCCCGCTCCCTGGCGGCCATGTTTTTCGCCCAATCAACATTTCTTGAAGGAATCTAATAAAGGGTCACCCAAGGAACATTTATACAAAATTATTTGAAAATTGGCCTGATACTTTCGGAGAAGAAGATTTTTTAAGTTTTCACTATTTTTTTCTTTTGGTTGCCATGGAAACCAGAATTATGGATGGATCAAACAAAATTGAAGGAATTTAAGAGAGGACATTGAGAGGATGCTTCCTATGAAGTTTCAACCAAATTGGCCAAGTGGTTAGGGAGAAGAAGTGGTTTAAAGGAAAAAGTTAACGCACGCACAGACGCACGCACGACGGACAATTCGCCATGACATAAGCTCGACTGGCTTTCAGCCAGTGGAGCTAAAAACCAGATTTAAAAACATCTCCCAACCCACAAAGGTTTGTCAGCCCCAAAATAAATGAGATTATAGCTAGGGCCATAATCTGTATTATTTTAGGATGCCGCCGCAATAAAATGACAACATAAAAGTAAAATCATCAAATACAACACATTTATTCACATACAATAAATAACAAGAGGCCCAAGAGGGCCAGTATCGCTCCACGGCCATAAGGCAAAAATAAAATCTCCAAACAGCCCTGCCCCGTGGTGGCTATTTTTTTTACCAACCACCATGGCTTAAAGGAATCTTGTAGAGTGTCACCAAAGGAATGTTTCTGCAAAATTATTTGAAAATATGCCTGACACTTTCGGAGGAGAAGATTTTTTAAGTTTTCACTATGGTCATATAAGTCAAAGTAGCCCCGCCCTCTGGCGGCCATGTTTTTCGACCAATCAACATGGCTTGAAGGAATCTGATAGAGGGTCACCCAATGAACATTTCTACAAAATTATTTGAAAATCGGCTGAACACTTTCGGAGAAGAAGATGTTTTAAGTTTTCACTATAGCTATATAACGCAAAAAAGCCCCGCCCCCTGGCGGCCATGTTTTTCGCCCAATCAACATTTCTTGAAGGAATCTAATTAAGGTTCACACAAGGAACATTTCTACAAAATTATTTGAAAATCGGCCTGACACTTTTGGAGGAGAAGATTTTTTAAGTTTGCTCTTTAGCCATATAGGCAAAATAGCCCCGCCCTGTGACGGCCATGTTTTTTTACCAATCAACATGGCTTGAAGGAATCTGATAGAGGGTCACCCACGGAACATTTCTACATAATTATTTGAAAATCTGCTGAACACTTTTTGAGAAGAAGATTATTTAAGTTTTCACTATAGCTATACAAGGCAAAAAAGCCCCGCCCCCTGGCGGCCATGTTTTTCGCCCAATCAAAATTTCTTGAAGGAATCTAATAAAGGGTCACCCAAGGAACATTTCTACAAAATTATTTGAAAATCGGCCTGACACTTTCGGAGAAGAAGATTTTTTAAGTTCTCACTATTTTTTTCTTTCGGTTGCCATGGAAACCAGAATTTTGAATGGATCAAAAAAATTTGAAGGAATTTAGTAGAGGACATTGAGAGGATGCTTCCCATGAAGTTTCAACCAAATTGGCCAAGTGGTTAGGGAGAAGAAGTCGTTTAAAGGAAAAAGTTAACGCACGCACGCACGACGTCCAATTCGCCATGACATAAGCTCGACTGGCTTTCAGCCAGTGGAGCTATAACAACACACATTATTAACACTATAATTGTGGAGATATTTGGACGCAAGTGGTATTCAGCCATCATGGAGGACGGCACAGTGATCATTAGACTGTTATGCAGACGCACGCACCAAATATGTATTATCAATGGTGCAGGCCTAAAAGTGGGTTCCGCGAGGGACACGCTAATACAGGACATCCACTGCCTGTATTAGGTATGCTAGATCACTATGCCATGCAAAATAGCCCCTCACAGTTCCAAGCTCCTCGTCCGTGACACCCGAGGCCCCATTCCTGACTAATGCAGAGTCCAAGCCTCGAGGTCGAAGTTGGAGGTATAAATAACAATGAATTCTGACTATTAAGTATGCTAGATCACTATGCCGCCCACTCACTGGCCGCTAGAATCCGCCACAGCAAATTTAGTATAAATTTGTCCCCCATTCAGCGGCCTATTTATCAGCCTATTTATCAGCCTCATTAATCCACTTATTTGGTATCTATTTCCCATATAATAGATCTACCATTCCATAAATTATTCCTTGCAATCTATTTCCCATATAATAGATCTACCATTCCATAAATTCCTTGCCATTTGATGTCCAGCCGTATTAATGTTTCATTTCTTATTTCTTTTTTCCCCCCAAGCTCAATTGATTAGATTCCAGGCCTCTCAAGGAAATCCATGATGATTTCTCACCAATCAGTCATACTCATAGTTTATAGTCATATGCCGCCAGTTCACCTACTCATATGTTTCCTGGTTTTCTCCCCCAGTACCTTATACAGGGGAACGCAGAAGCAATATAATAGAAGTCTACTTTCCTGTACTTCATAAGTTTTTATTGTGTAGTACCGACAAGATCATTCCCACCTACGAGCTACGATCATGACTGACCGTTGATAACGGTCATGGTAAACTGTAACTTGGGAAGCAGTCGTCTTCATTAAATACAACTGGCACCAAGCCATGGCACCTTTTAATCATACAAACCCAGGCCGTGTGACCAGCTTAAATTAGCTCATCCTTCCACTCTGGCAATCAGTGAGTTACCCATGAGCCAGATATCTGTAAATAAACTAAAGAATGGTGCAGCTTGTGAACCAAGCTGAAGCTTGTGAACCAAGCTGAAGCATTATGTTAAAAGGGATGTTAGTACTACCACTAAATTAAAAGTGTTAAAATGGGTAACCATTTGCATTTGGACCATCTTAAGTCCAAGATACTGCAAGCATTACAGCTAAAGCACAAATTGAGGAATAACCAATCTCAGAACAGCAGGCAATGGCTAGTGTAGTTTGGCTAAAGGGAGCATGAGACAGTTGTGGTATTCTTCATATTTTGCAAAATGGCACAAAGAATGACAGGGCTTGTAGGTATGCAGAGGTGGGATCCCTAAAGTTTCTTATTGCGTGATAGAAACCACAATTAAGGGTCTTAAGCAATATCACCATTACATTTTCTTAAACACACCAGTAATCTTTGCAAACTTCTTGCGAAATCTGAAAGTCCTCATTACAAACCCAGTATATTTGTGTCGTCTTCCATACCCGATTCTCCTTGAAGGTGAAAAATGAGGCTTTCAAACCTTAGATTCAATTGATCACTCTGCAGCAGAAAGGAATGCAAGGGAAGACCAAGTTCACTAATTATCCAAGATACCAATCAAGAACGACATTTTCTTGAAAGTATATAAACTTAAGCAGTAAGTAATCTTAGCAAACCCATTTTGTGACAGAAAAAACAGACATTATGGAAGCATGATGTTCAGTTCCCTTTCCCCCAAACAATAAATCATCTAGGTAAAGTATTAGATGTTCAGTTCCCTTAAGATTGCCTTGTTGAGCTTGTCTAAAATTACAGCTTTCAAGGAATATGGCAAAAAATTCCTCTGTCTTGCAGACAATCAAATGACAAAGCCATGTCAAAATAAAAATTACCATCAAGTTCATTGAAATCGAAAATACAGGCAAGAGTTTGAATTTCACTAGTAGATAACTATTACAAAGACTGTGTACCATAACGACAGCTTCATCAAAGCTTGTATATTGAACTGAGCAAAGAATAGTAAATATAAAGTAATTCAGTTTTAAAATTACCTGGTGTACCTGCCTGAAATCACTGGCTTTTATTCAGGAAGATAGCCAGCGGATATACCCTGCTTTTGGCAGTAGGCGATTTTTAAATGGGCCTGAATCACTACCATCCGTAATTCATACTGTACTGTATCTGGCATACCACTAGTCCTATAATATATGACCTCTCACAAGCTCGAGGTCATATCCCCAACGGCCAATTTCCTTTAGCAAGAAAAACAGTTGAACCTGATCAAGTTGAGATCGGGTTGATTTTACAGCCATTTTCTGCAAACTATTTCGCAGCTAGCGAAAGAATTTACATCTATACATAAAATGCAGCTGACCTGAGAAAACCTTTTCCTTTCACAGCTGCTTAATGCTGAGATAAGCACATTTTAAGTTTTGAAGTGGAGAAGGTTTCTATTTCATATAAGTCTGACCAATAAATCCGACTATTCCAAATGTTTAAATGTTTATATATGTATGAGGAATATATCCGAATATTTCGAATGGGTTCCGAAAACGTTAAAATAAATTATAGAACTTAAAATTAAATGAAACTAATGGAAATAAAATCCTGGTCTGTTCATACAGACGATATATAACAATTTCGTTTTAAAAAATCCTGATATTTACGACAACCGTAAAAACTATGCGGCAACATGGCCGACATGAGAGGGAACAAGAAGGTAAACATGTAAATCCTAGCGATTCGGGCATATTTTTAGAGTGATTTCAAGAATTTGACATCGAATGAGGTATCTTAAACATTTATCTACGTGGTACAACTTGTTTTAATGAAATTAATGCAAAATTGAAATTCGCTAAGCGTTTTTGGTCTTTAAAAATAAGACTCTGTGCCTGTCAACGGAGTCCTATGTTATAAGACTAGCATACCACATGTTTCCCTAGCTGAATTTGCTTACAGTAATCACGATCCAGAATAATACAAGGGAAACTATGAGCAAAGTTATTAAGTGAAGTTGCAGCTTTTAATAGGTCATAACCAACAAGTTCAATTTTCAAAATATCGGTTAATTGATTCCCACCTAGGGTTCCTTGACGGCGAGACATTGCACGGTGCAGTATATGGGCAGAAATCTCATCCGTCTCGAATAATTCCTCCTATCATTAAGTTTTTCAATTTCTAGGCATTTTGGTAATAAGAAATTTCTTGAAATGCACCAGACTAACATAGGATCGCCTAAAATGATAGAATACTCACCACATTCTGCCTGTGACGAGAGCTTCAATGATGCGAGACAAACAGACTCGTCAATTCAATTGATCACAACGACTCCGCCATTTTTTCTTCTGTTCCCTTCCACACGGATTATCTGTGTTTGTTTTTCTTTTCTCCCGTGGCATATTCTTTCAAAATGATCGCCGATGATTGGGATATTAAATCGTTTTTCGAAATTTATTTTATGCATAGTTCCTCCAAGCTGATTGAAAAAAGGCAGAATGTTCCGAATATTCTCAAATTTTGAAGCGTCCGGAACGTTGCGTAACAAGTGATTAGACGCTTAATCAAATCCAATAGTAAATGCAAGCGCTTTGTAGTCTAGACATGATCATAACAACAGATGATTTAACCAGGCAGAAAACAATTCCTAAAACTCCAAAAACCAGATTTAAAAACATCTCCCAACCCACAAAGGTTTGTCAGCCCCAAAATAAATGAGATTATAGCTAGGGCCATAATCTGTAATGTTTTCAAAAGTCATCTGATGCTGATGGGTCAAAATGAATCTGCAGGTGGAAAAAGATTATACGTTCCCACATGCAGAGAAATTGCTCTTAATGAAAAGTTGTTTGTACTATGTCAAATATAACTTATTAAACAAAGCTGTACCTCTTTAGAAAATTTCATCAAGAGCAGATAACAGGGATGTTTCTGGGCTTGTCCAACTGACTGAGGACTGTCGGTATCCACGGATTCCTGTTTTATAGCTGGAGAAAAACCAGTTCCAGAAATGTCCTGAAAAAGCAAACCAGAAACAAGTTGTTCATGAGTTGTCTGGTGCCATCAAGCAAACTGGCTTAACCTTTATCACAAATAAGATTTATTTTGACACATCTGCAGCATATGACTTTTGAAAACATCGTGGCAAAAGGAGAAATTGCCACAATGTTTTCAAAAGTTTTCTGCTGCAGTCATGGAAGTCTACCAGTTCACCTACCAATTTGTTTTCTAGCTATCCAAACCAGTGCTCCACAAAAGTCTATTCAACCAACTGGCTGCATTTCAACATAGACTGTTGTAAGATTGGTGTAAGAGAAATGATGCTTGTGGCATTTACATAAGTCATACGTCGGAATCTACCAACTAGAGGTCAAGAACTGGTCCTTTCCATGTGAATCGATGCTATACACTGAGCACGTTAAAGAACCAAGGGGTCTTTTCGGAAAGAACTATGGTATCGCACCCAGACTCCCTTGTATCCAACTGTCTCTTATCAGAGCAATTAGTCTCTATAATTACATTACATTTCATTACAACTGAGCTATCGGGGCTCTGTCAACATCACACTAATCTGACCTTTGGAATTTTATAACATATGAAGATCGAGATCAGTTGGGCCTTACTCTGCCTCAGGGCAATTTGATTAGGATCTTCTCTGTTAGCCATCTAGCTATAGAGGCTTCATGGAAGCCTCTTAACCCTTTCCAACATACGACAAATCAGCAGCAGACGACTTTCATAACATATTGGCAAAAACATAAAAAATCTCAAAAGATGAGAGTTTAACTATTAAATAGAGTTGATGCAATTTCTTCTTTTGCCACAATGTTTTCAAAAGTTGTCTGCTGCAGAAGCATCAAAATGTGTCTACAAGTTGGAAAGGGTTACGGGCAACTGAGACCAAACAATTTCTATGTGGCCTGGCTCAAAAGATATTAACTGTTTTAATGCTTTCCCATTTAAAGATGTATTTGAATTTCTCCTTTTCCCACAATATTTTCTAAAGTTGTCTGCTGCAGATGCGTCAGTGGGCTAGCTATCACAAGATGAAGAGGCATATCAATAGTTACCTGAAACAAGAGGGCCATGATGGCCCTGGATCGCTCACCTGATT
The DNA here is from genome assembly GCA_031761405.1 of Serripes groenlandicus. Lineage (NCBI taxonomy): Eukaryota > Metazoa > Mollusca > Bivalvia > Cardiida > Cardiidae > Serripes > Serripes groenlandicus. The sequence continues at coordinate 170,302 of JASEVX010000106.1, forward strand.
TTTTTTTTTTAATTTAACTATATAAGCCCCGCCCCCTGGCGGCCATAGTTTCCGACCAATCAACTTGGCTTGAAGGAATCTGATAGAGGGTCACCCTAGAAACATTTCTACAAAATTATTTGAAAATCAGCCTGACACTTTTGGAGAAGAAGATTTTTTAAGTTTTCACTATAGCCATATAAGGCAAAATAGCCTTGTCCACTGGCGGGCATGTTTTTTGACCAATCAACATGGCTTGAAGGAATCTGAAAATGGGTCACTTAAGGAACATTTCTACAAAATTATTTCAAAAACGGCCTGACACTTTCGGAGAAGAAGATTTTTTAAGTTTTCACTATAGCCATATAAGGCAAAATAGCCCCGCCCCCCCCTGGCGGCCATGTTTTTCGACCAATCAACATGGCTTGAAGGAATCTGATAGAGGGTCATCCAAGGAACATTTCTACAAAATTATTTGAAAATCGGTCTGACACTTTCGGAGAAGAAGATTTTTTAAGTTTTCACTATAGCCAGGGCCCGCGCTGTCGTTCGCCATCTTCGCCAAATGCGAAGATTATTTTAAAGTGGCGAAGTTATTTCACGAGTGGCGAATGTGAGTGGCGAAAGGTTTTTATCATCAAAATGTACCTGTTTTGGATATCAATTTACGACATACAGTGACTGTTTCCGTTAATCTAAGATAATGCACTACCATTTGATTCAATGTCGGGAACCAGTGACCACTTTACGACATGTTTACGACACCCATTTTATCATTTTGACAGCTTGTGTATTTCACACTTGTTTTATTGTTGTGAAGTGTTAATTCAGCCTTTTAATCCGACTGACCAACAACTCTGAGCGATATTGATACATTAAAGGCCGTACATATGATAATTGGCAATTATAGATGCATTAAATATATCGGCATGCTTTTTGAAGTAGGTTTCGACGATCGACGTCGGCCTTTCATGATTTAATGACAATGTAAGTTTGTCATTTTTGATTGGGAAAAATCTATTTAATTATGGGCGAGTACAAACAATTAGTGGACCCATTGATGAGATTGCATATAAATATTTGTTGGAAACTATACTTGTTATTATTGACAAAAATGGAAGTTTTGGCTGAAATATTTATCAAAAGTGGAGAAAATAAATGGCTCCTAAAAATTAAAAGTGGCTCCTAAAATTAAAAAGTGGCGAAGTTTATTGCAATGTGGCGAATGTGGTGGCGAAAGAAAAATTCAACCCAGAGCAGGCCCTGCTATAGCCATATAAGGCAAAATAGCCCCGCCCTCCTTGCGGCCATGTTTTTCGACCAATCAACATGGCTTGAAGGAATCTGATAGAGGGTCATCCAAGGAACATTTCTACCAAATTATTTGAAAATCGGCCAGACACTTTCGGAGAAGAAGATTTTTTAAGTTTTCACTATAGCCATATAGGGCAAAATAGCCCCGCCCCCCCCTGGCGGCCATGTTTTTTGACCAATCAACATGACTTGAAGGAATCTTATAGAGGGTCATCCAAGGAACATTTCTACAAAATTATTTAAAAATCTGCCAACTAGTTTGGGAGAAGAAGAATTTTGAAGTTTTTTTCATTTCGTTACCATGGAAACCAAAATTCTGCATGGATCCCAAAAATTTGAAAGAAATCTGTTGAGGTCATTGAGAGGATGCTTTCTGTGAAGTTTCATCCCAATTGACCCACTGGTTACTGAGGAGAAGAAGTTGACGGACGACGCACGATGGACCACGGACGCCGGACAAAAGGCGATCATAATAACTCGCCTTGAGCAAAGCTCAGGTGAGCTAAAAAGTCCAGCTTGTTGGCAATCTTCATGCATACAGACATTAATTTGTAGAAACCGCTTGCTAACGGGTTACTGAAATTGAAAGGACAAATTTAACATTTTCTCCACAATCTCAGAACTCTTTTTTTAAACATTTGTTAATCATTTCCCACATGCAGCAGTAAACGCCTTTTGAAACATTCTAGTAAAAGGTAAATTGCTCATAATGACACAACGTTTTCACCTATATATCAAACTTAACATTTCCAGAGATTTTCCAAATTTCCAAGTCTCATATTTATCTGATGAGGTAAAGATATTGAGTTATGGTACATCAACTATACAGATGTACAATGTATTTCCTATATTGAAGCATAACAGCTCAGTCAGTCACAACTAGGGCTATCAATCCTGGGATTATGGTTTCCAAAGCGAGTTTGGTCACATTCATTCTTTCTGACGATTGACAAGTCAATGTGACTCGCATCATTTGTCCTTCACCAACGGTCAACATGGGAAAGTTGCCTGGGAAGAATGCTATGTACAGTCTGTATGGACAACAAAGAAGTGATCTTTAATAGTTGTGTGCCATTGTAACTTTAACCCTTCCCCACATATTGACACTTTCTGACACCCCTGCAGCAGAAGACTTGAAATCATTGTGACAGAAGAAGGAATTGCTCAAAAAAAGCAATTTCTCCATTCTTCACAAATTTTCATATTTTAATTTATAGAGATTTTCCATATTTTGCCTAGATGATGGGAGATTTTTCAGGTTTTTGTCACATGTTTGCAAAGTCGTCTGCTGCTGATTTGTTGTATGTTGGAAAGGGGGTTAAATGATGCCTAAGTGGAGAGGCAAACAGCCAGATGTGTCTCCAAACATTTACATACTTACTGTGATGACATCAAAATTAACCGATGAGTATATATGTAAACATCAACTCTTCAAAATTTTCATAATGCTTCACAGCCAGCAGATCTCTACAATTGTAAAATGGTTTGGTATTATAGAACTTTGTAGGTTTAACCCTTTCCCTCATATAGACACTTTCTGACACCACTGCATCAGACAGCTTTTTGAAAACATGGCAACCAAGAATAAATTGCTCAAAACAAGCAATTTTTTACTTTTGTCACTATGTTTTCAACTCTATTCAATTATTGAACTTTCATTTAAAGGGAGTTTCCAATTTTTTTCGGGTATGTTTTCAAAGCCATTTGCTGCAGATATGTTGTATGTGGGAAAGGGTTAAAACAGCCTGTACATCTTCTCACTCCTTTCAGCTTCAAAATAATTTTACTGAAGCTTCCTACAAGGCTTGTGTGATTCCTATATAAAGAATGTACAAAAGGCTGTGGAGGCATAGGCTGAACGATCTGACCTGGATCTACACTTTAAACAACAAGAGGGCCATGATGGCCCTGGATCGCTCACTTTTTTTTTTTTTCCACTTTAGCCATATAAGCCCCGGCCCCTGGCTGCCATAGTTTATAACTAATCAACTTGGCTTGAAGGAATCTAATAGAGTGTCACCTTAGGAACATTTCTACAAAATTATTTGAAAATCAGCCTGACAATTTAGGAGGAGAAGATTTTTTAAGTTCACAAGTTTTAAAGTTAGCCATATAAGGCAAAATAGCCCTGCTCCCTGGTGGCCATTTTTTTCGACCAATCAACATGGCTTGAAGGAATCTGAAAGTGGGTCACTTAAGGAACATTTCTACAAAATTATTTGAAAATCGGCCTCAAACTTTCGGAGGAGAAGATTTTTTAAGTTTTCACTATAGCCATATATGGCAAAATAGCCCCGCCCTCCCCTGGTGGCCATATTTTTCGACCAATCAACATGGCTTGTAGGCATCTGATGGAGGGTCATCCAAGAAACATATCTACAAAATTATTTAAAAATCTGCCAACCAGTTTGGGAAGAAGTTTTTTTCATTTCGTTGCCATGGAAACCAGAATTCTGCATGGATCCCAAAAATTTGAAGGAATTCTGATGTGGTCATTGAGAGGATGCTGTCTGTGAAGTATCATCCAAATTGAACCACTGGTTACTGAGGAGAAGAAGTTGACACATGACGGACGACGCACGCCGGACAAAAGGGGATCACAATAACTCACCTTGAGCAAAGCTCAGGTGACTAAAAGTATGAATGAACTATGTCTAATTTTTAAATATCACGTTTCTACCCCAGAAAGAAAAATACACTCAGCATCATCAGTTAAAATCTGTGAAGAAGGGTATCACATGTAACTATTTAAATCCCTACTACTTAAGTAAACAAGAGGCCCAAGAGGGCCAGTATCGCTCCACGGCCATAAGCCAAAAATCAAATCTCCAAACAGCCCTGCCCCCTGGTGGCCATGTTTTTTACCAACAACCATGGCTTAATTTATTTATTGGGGTTTTATGCCGCTTTCAACAATATTCCAGTTATATCACGGCGGTAGTTCACTTATTCATGATCACTGGGTAAACAAACCAGTACTAGGCTTGAAAATGTGCCTTGCCCAAGAGCACTCCACCATGACCGTAGTGCCAACCATGGCTTAAAGGAATCTTGTAGAGTGTCACCCAAGGAATGTTTCTGAAAAATTATTTGAAAATCGGCCCGACACTTTCGGAGGAGAGGATATTTTAAGTTTTCACTATAGCCATATAAGGCATAATAGCCCCACCCCCTGGCGGCCATATTGTTCAACCAACCAACGAACATTTCTACATAATTATTTGAATATCAGCCAGGCACTTTCGGAGGAGAAGATTTTTTAAGTTTTTTACTCTAGCCATATAAAGCAAAAAAGCCCCGCTCTCTGGCAGCCATGTTCTTTTACAAATCAACATAGCTTGAAGGAATCTGATAGAGGGTCACCCAAGGAACATTTCTACAAAATTATTTGAAAATCTGCTTAACACTTTTGGAGAAGAAGATATTTCTAGTTTTCACTATGGTCATATACGGCAAAATAGCCCCGCCCTCTGGCGGCAATGTTTTTCGAGCAATCAACATGGCTGGAAGGAATCTGATAGAGGGTCACCCAATGAACATTTCTACAAAATTATTTGAAAATTGGCTGAACACTTTCGTAGAAGAAGATTTTTAAAGTTTTCACACTAGCTATATAAGGCAAAATAGCCCCGCCCCCTGGCGGCCATGTTTTTTAACCAATGAACATTTATTGAAGGAATCTAATAAAGGGTCACCAAAGGCACATTTCTACAAAATTATTTGAAAATCTGCCTGACACTTTTGGAGAAGAAGATTTTTTTAAGTTTTCACTATTTTTTTCCTTATTGGTTGCCATTGAAACCAGAATTTTGGATGGATAAAAACAATTGAAGGAATTTAAGAGAGGACATTGAGAGGATACTTCCTATGACGTTTCAACCAAATTGGCCAAGTGGTTAGGGAGAAGAAGTTATTTAAAGGGAAAAGTTAACGCATGCGCGCACAACGGACAATTCGCCATGACATAAGCTAAAAACGAAACTTAAATATTGAGCTTTATGCAAATGTTTGACGCTGCCACCGCCAGAAAAGCAACACCATAGTCTTGCCTTAAAAACTTTGTTGCGATAAGATAACAAGAGAGCCATGATGGCCCTGGATCGCTCACCTTAATTATACAATGTACTGCAATGCAAAACACATCAAGATAATTATTCTGAATGCAACCTCCACAGTGTTAACAAGATTTTCCTTCATTTGGCCTAGTGATCTATATCTTTTTCCCTGATATGACCCATATTTCAACATGGACAAGATATCATCAAGACAACATTCTGACAAATTTTCAACTTGCTCAATGTAAAAATGCGGCCTCCGGAGTTTGAACAATATTTTCCGTTATTGACCTCGTTTCTGACCCAATATGACCCATATTCGAAATTGACCTAGATATAATGCAGACAAACATTCCGACTAAATTTCAAGCTGCTGAAGCAAAAAATGCGGCATCCAAAGTGTTAACAAGATTTTCCTTCAATTTGGCCTAGTGACCTAGTTTTTGACCCTACATGATCCATATTCGAACTTGGCTTAGATATCATTTAGATAAACATTCTCATTAAATGTCAAGCTGCTGTAGCAAAAAATGCGTCTTCTTCAGAGTTAACAAGATGTTCCTTCAATTTGGTCTAGTGACCTAGTTTCTGACCCAATATGACCCATATTCGAACTTGACCTAGATATCTTTAAGACAAACATTCTGGCAAAATTTCAAACTTCTGAAGCAAAAAATGCGGCCTCTAGAGTGTTAACAAGAGTTACCCTTCAATTTGGCCTAGTGACCTAGTTTTTAACCCGGCATAACCAATAGTCGAACTTGGCCTAGATATCATTTAGACAAACATTCTGATCAAATTTCAAGCTGCTGAAACAAAAAATGCGGCATCCAAAGTGTTAACAAGATTTTCCTTAAATTTGGCCTTGTGACCCATATTCAAACTTGGCCTAGATATCATTTAGCTCAACATTATTACAATTTCAAGCTGCTGAAGCAAAACATGTGGATTCTACAGAGTTAACAAGATTTTCCCTCAATTTGGCCTAGTGACCTAGTTTCTGACCCAATATGCTCAAGTTGAAAATGTGGCCTCTACAGTGTTAACAAGATTACCCTTCAATTTGGCCTAGTGACCTAGTTTCTGACCCAATATAACCCATATTCGAACTTGACCTAGATATTTTTAAGACAAACATTCTGACAAAATTTCAAACTGCTGAAGCAAAAATTGCGGCCTCTGGAGTGTTAACAAGTTTCAACATGTTCAAGTTGAAAATGTGGCCTCCAGAGTGTAAACAAGATTTCGCTTCAATTTGACCTAGTGACCTCGTTTTTGGCCCAGTTTCGAACTTGTCCAAGATTTGATGGAGATAAATGTTCTGATACACTTTCATGAAGATTGGATGCAAAATGTAGCCTGTAGAGTGTTAACAAGCTGAAATGTTGAGGACGCACGACGGACAAAATGTGATCACAATAGCTCACCTTGCACTTCGTGAGCTAAAAAGTCAACTTGTACATTTCACAGTCTAATTGTTTGCAAATATTTGACAATATTATATTAGAATTACTGGAAAACTAATTGCTCCACGTGTTTGGGAATCTCCAACAGCAAAAAACTGCTCACACCAGGATTCAAAATCAGTACCTTTGATACAAGAGAGCCAAACTACCACTGGAAATAACCTCCTGACCTTTCAAACGACTTTAAAAATGTTTGGCAAAAACATGAAAACATTCCATAAATAAGGGTTTAATTATTAAAAGGAGTTGAAAACATTATGACCTGAGGAGAAACTGCTCATCTTGTTACACTGTTTTCAAAAGTCATCTGCTGCAGATGTGTCAGAAAATGTCTGTATGTTAGAAAGGGTTAAACAACAAGAGGCCCTAGAGGGCCAGTATCGCTCCACTGCCATCAGGCAAAAATTAAATCTCCAAACAGCACCGCCCCTCTGGTGGCCATGTCTTTTTACCAATCAACAAATCAGCCCAACACTTTCGTCGAAGAAGATTTTTTAAGTTATCAATATAGCTATATAAGCCAATAAAGTTTTCACTATAGTTATATAAGGCAAAATAGCCCCTTCCCCTGGCGGCCATGTTTTTCTACCAATCAACTTGGCTTGAAGGAATCTGATAGAGGGTAACCCAAGGAACATTTCTACAAAACTATCGGAGGAGAAGATTTTTTCATGGATCCAACAAATTTGAAGGAATTTAGGAGAGGACATTGAGAGGATGCTTCCTATGAAGTTTTATCCCAATTGGCCAAGTAGTTAGAGAGGAGAAACCATTTGAAGCAAAATGTTTATGCACACACAGCGGACAATTCGCCATGACATTAGCTCATTCATCTGGCTTTCAGCCAGTGCAGCTAAAAATCATGTTTAATGTTATCACATAAATGTGTTTACATCAAATTTAATCTGGTTGCATTTTATCCCATCATGTGCATTTTTCGTAAAATGAATTACAAATTTGATGAAAAATACATGTAAGTTAACCTTTTTTCCCACTTACGTAAAATCTGCAGCAGGAAATATAATGAGCGCTTCCTCCTTTTGTCACAATGTTTTCAACTCTATTGTATAATAATATTTTTACCCAGACGTTTTCAAATTGGTCTGCTGCAGATTTGGTGTATGTAAGAAAGGGTTAATACTGAATCTAACTGAGAAAGCAGTATCAACTGATGTATTTTAAATTACTAGCCAGTAGCCACTTATGTTCCACTCTAAATGAACAGACCCTTACCTACAGAAGTCCACAAGATTTATAAATACTTGATGGTCCTTGGGTTTGTTTGCTTGTTAACCTACCAATGGATCTGCACTGGCGACACCAAGCTCATCTGGGTCTACATCAGAAATGGAAAGTCCTTCCTCCTATAAATCACATCAAAGTACAAAAGTATTTTTACACTAGAAGTCAAAACAGTTGTTTTGGTATGAACCCTTTTAGGCTTAACAATATCCCATTTTTCCATTCTTTTGCCTAGCTGTTCTCAAAGTCGTCTGCTGCAGATTTCCTGTATGTAGAAAAGGGCTAACTGTCTTCATTCATGAGTTTAAAGACTCTAGATCTTTCTCTTTTCTGCATGTTGTTTGTACTACATGTTTATTCTCAAACAATATAACTTCATTAATAGAGATTTTCCATTTCTGTTTAAACATGTTTCAAAGTTGTCTGCCGCTAAGTCCCTTTCTTTGTAGAAAATCTAGTCAACTAGTAAAGCCTCTTATCAACCCGTTCCTCTGGACATTGTCTTTTCTGTTTGCAAATGTACCATTTAAAAGCCTTGTTTTGACCCATCTGGTTTGTAAGAAATAGGCCAGACAAAATTTGACCAACAACTTAATAAGTAAAAGGACCATAAACAAGAGGGCCATGAGGCCCTGGAATCGCTCACCTGAGAATGGGCTATTTAAGACATAACTCTCTCATGCTCAAGCCAAACATGTGGCTTCCAGAGTGTTACAAGATTTCCCTTAAATTTGGTCTTAGTGCCCTAGTTTTTGACCCAACATGACCCATATTCGAACTTGACTTAGATATCACGAAGTCAAATTTTCCGACATAGTTTCAACATGCTCAAGCCAGAAATGTGGCTTCTAGAGTGTAAACAAGATTTTCCTTAAATTTGGCCTAGTGACCTTGTTTTTGACCGGACATGACCCATATTCGATCTTGGCCTAGATATCATCAAGACAAACTTTCTGATAAAGTTTCAACATGCTCAAGTTAAAAATGTAGCTTCCAGAGTGTTAACAAGATTTTTCTTCAATGTGGCCTAGTGACCTAGTTTTTGACCAGACATTACCTATATTCGAACTTGGCCTAGATATCACTAACACAAACATTCTGACAAAGTTTCAACATGCTAAAGCCAAAAATGCGACTTCAGGAGTGTTAACAAGAGTTTCCTTAAATTTGACCTAGTGACCTAGCTTTTGACCCCACATGACCCAGTTTCGAACTTGGCCTAGAGTTGATGGAGATATATGATCTGATAAACTTTCATAAAGATTGGATGCAAACTGTTGCCTCTAGAGTAGTAACAAGCAAATGTTGATGACAGATGACGGACAAAAGGCGATCACAATAACTCACCTTGAGCACTACGTGCTCTGGTGAGCTAATAACATGCAATTGTAAGACCTTTAGGATATGAACATCTCCTCTTGGTATAGAAGCTTCATGTAAAATTGTATTGAATTCCACCCATCGGTTTGTAAGAAATAGGCCGGACAAAATTTGACCAACAACTTAATAAGTAAAAGGGCCATAACTCTGTAAAATAACATGCAATTGTAAGACCTTTAGGGTATGCACATCTCCTCTTGGTATAGAAGCTTCATTTAAAATTTAATTTAATTCCACCCAGTGGTTTGTAAGAAATAGGCCGGACAAAATATGGCTTCCGACCGATCGACAGACAGACATACAGCCCGACACAGTGACTCCTATATACAGCCTAATGATATGTCCATTATTTAAAGAATGACAGACACACTAAGTTATGATCACTATGTATCACCCTATCAAGCTAGGCAAATAATGCAGAAGTATTTTAAGTTACCTGTGTCAAGAAAGATTCAATGGCTCTGTTACCAATCTTTACTAATTCAGAGTTTTTGTGATGACTCCAGTATGCCATTTTACCATACACATTCTCCAAAAAATAGGAAATTAGGTGAAATCAAAGATGAAATTTGTATAGCAAGCCTGTAATCAGGGTCACACATGAGGGCTTCTATTTTCAAGTTAAAAAATTTGACCTCAAAATCCTATATTGTGGGTACTCAAATGTATCCTCTCAGCGAGACTCTTCCCACAACATTTGAATGGGTAATAAGAAAGATATTCTATTATAAAAAACCCTGTAACTTTGCCTTGTCATATGTCCTCTCCTATTAATATCGGCGAATCTTTGATTGACGGATCTGTTTTCTGGCCGATAAGTCAGACAAGAAATAAAATGACAACTGGACACTTGATAATGAGAATCGCAATGTTTAATTCACAATACTCGCATTTGGTGCGGTTTTGAATATGGAAACTTATACCCAACATTGACTGGAAAGATGAGGAAGATCAATTCTGTGTTGTCGTCTATATTTTTTCCCTTTCTCACTTGCAGAGGCTTTCTTACGCAGCTACAGAAGACGATTTGGAAACATTGTGACAAAAGACGAAATTTTCGGGATAGTTTCAATCTTATCCAATAATTGTACTTTCGTTCATTAAGTTTCCATATGTTTGCTTATAAGTTTGCAAATTGACTACTGCTAATTTGTTGCATGTGGAAAATGGTTAATAAGAATAGCCTTCCTCTCAGTGGCATAATACAACTTAGTTGTAAAGGATGTGCATGTTATGTAATTCAGAAAAAAATATTACCATTCGCATAAGCGCAATAAGATCATGATGTAATTGTCTTACTACATGCATCTAGGCTTACAAGCCTCACGAGAACCGTTATGACCAAACACTAACTAACAACGTACGTTTTTTATTGTAAATTATATTTATGTCAAAATATCCGAAGGTCGGTTTTGGCGTGACGTGAAACTTGTATTAACAAAACCCGTCATGAGCAAGTTCTCCATTTGTCAAATATTTTCATCTCTAGTCCATAACAGATCTTTAAGTTTTTGATATATGTTTCTGTATTATATGTAGACGTTTTGAATGTCGTCTGCTGCGGATTTATCATATGTTGGAAAGGGGGGTTAAAGAAAAAATAAAAAGATGAGCACTTGTTAGCTGATTGTGTAATGATCTTATCAAGTTAACCCCTTTCCAACAAACACCAAGCAGACGACTTTTAAAACGCTTTGTTAATCATTATTTTCAGCCCTGTCTCCATTTGCCACAATGCGCTTTCTGACCCTTATCAGCAGAAGAGTTGTGAAAACAGTGTTCCCATCCGCCACAATGTTGTCTGCTTGATTCAGAGTACATAGTGCTAAAGAGTGGAATTACACTTGTTTTTTCCTCCTCTGGTCTTTTCTTAGAAGAACCTTCTTTGTCTACTTTTCGTCTTAGTCCCTCGTTTGTGCAGCTCACGATGGTGTCTTGTCAATCAGATGTTTTACCTGCAGCGGGGTAAAAGGCTTTGACATATCTTCTGATGATGTTTTTCCTTACCGAGTCTAGTTCCTCCTTAATCTTCACCCCGCCACCGAACCAACTACTCCCCCATCTTATATTTCCCGGACCGAATAACCGAATAAAAAAGTTGTGTCCAACATTTCCTATGCCGATGGAATCATCCCTTAGCTTCCGAAGTCACATTCTGTTTTGTATTAGCCTTTTTAAAAAGGTTGTAAACAGTTAAGTAGCTAGGACCATGATGTGACCATATTACAGGACAATGATCTATGAATTGATTGATTGATTGGTGTTTAACGCCATTTTTAACAATTTCTCAGTTATATCACGGCGGCCAGTTCTCCTACTCATGCATTTCCTTGTTTTCTCACACCAGTACTCCACACAACAATCTTCCCAAGCAACTGGCTGCTTTTCCACATATACTTAGCCCATTAGTGGTAAATATAGTTCAGAACGGCAGATATTTTAAAAATCATTTGTTTCAAATCACTCTTTTACACGATGTTTAATGATGCACAGTTAATAAAAATGCGCTTGTTTTTCAGGAATTATCTTTATACATATAATATTGTCACGCTGATTAACCAACCTACTTTTGAGATATATCACTCTTTAATACGGATTAAGATAAAGTGGCTGTTTATTACAACACATGTCAAACCTTTACCCAGACTTTCTGTAGATGACTTTCAACTGTATTTCAGTTAGATCATGGTATTGTATTGTTAAGTTACCAATACTAACGATTTTATTTACCCTGACACGATAACATATATTTTACCGCATCTATTAGGATGGAACCCATTAATACTTTTTTTAAAGTGTTTGGTATGCCGGGAAACTATTGTGCCCTTTTACCACATACAGATGCTGTCGAAGCCTCTACAGCAGATGACTTATGAAAACATTGTGACAAAATGTAAAATTTCTCATGTTATCACCATGTTTTCAACTTCATTAAATATTGATTCAATCATTGGGGCTTAATGCGGTTTTCAACTATTGTTCAGTACAACATACATCGAAAGTAGCTGGCTGCTTTTCCAAATTGACTGTTAGCCCATTGGTGAAACACGAGTGACGTTTCGTCAAGTTTCGAAAATGTTGGTGGAGCTGGTATTCGAACTCACAACCCTTGGATTTACAGCCTGCTTCGCTACTGACTGAGTTATCGGGACTCAATAATATAGCTTCTATTTATTGTAATATCACAAAGTTTTGCGTAGATATTTTATATGTTGTCTGCTGCATACATGTATATCAAGTATACATATTCATTGAGCGTGGCAATCACGCACCGGTTTATGATGCAACTTGGATCTGTTTACGATAGTCGACGTATCAGATGGCAATTTTAAGATACACCAGCTTTTTCCATGATGTTTTATTTTACTGTATGCATATCTAAACAAAGTTCACTATACACAGGTACAAAATATAACCTATAAATGAGGCGTGTTAGGGGATATTGATGCCACTTCAAACAGTATAGTGTATGTACACCAGCAACCTGTTGCAACCTGTTATACAGTCATAAATGGCAATCACACAACATTAACAGAAACGTTGATTCCTTATTTAATGCAAAAAAAAATGATGTCAAATCAACAATATCCAAAGTCACTAGACACTACTAAAAGATGAGGATATTATGAGCTTGTGCATGGCACAAGTTAAAAGTTGGCTTTTGTGAAAAGTTTAGATCCAGAACAGGGATGCACACTGCTCATATATAACTTACAAGATTGTTAGACGAAACTGTCAACTTTTGTAGATTCTGATTACACTGACCAGGTTCACAAGACAATCTGAAAATACACTTAAACAAGAGGGCCATGATGGCCCTGGATCGTTCACCTTAATTATACAATGTACTGTTATGCAGAACACATAAAGACAATTATTCTGAATGCAACCTCCAGTGTTAACAAGATTTTCCTTCATTTGGCCTAGTGATCTATAAATTATTTTTCCTGATATGACCCATATTCCAACATGGACTAGATATCATCAAAACAACATTCTGACAAATTTTCAACTTGCTCAAAGTAAAAATGCGGCCTCCGGAGTTTGAACAATATTTTCCTTTATTGACCTTGTTTCTGACCCCCATATGACCCATATTCGAACTTGAACTAGATATCATTTAGACAAACATTCTGACCATATTTCAAGATGCTTAAGCAAAAAATACGGCATCCAAAGTGTTACAAGATGTTCCTTCAATTTGGCCTAGTGACCTAGTTTTTGACCCGGCATGACCCGTATTCGAACTTGACCTAGATATCATTCAGCTCAACATTCTGACTAAATTTCAAGCTGCTGAAGCAAACAAGAGGGCCATGATGGCCCTATATCGCTCACCTGATTTAATAGAACTTCAATAGTTTTCAAAGTTTTTACTCTTTTTAGGCCAATACTTTTGGACAAGAAGATTTTTAAAGTTTTAACAATGCACATATAAGGAAAACAAGCTCCGCCCCCCCTGGTGGCCATGTTTTTCAACGGATCAAAAATATTCAAACAATCTTGGTAAAGGGTGCCCCAAGGAACATTGTGCAAAATAATTTTTAAATCGGGCCAGTACTTTTGGACAAGAAGATTTTTAAAGTTTTAACAATGCACATATAAGGAAAACAAGCTCCACCCCCTGGCCGCCATGTTTTTCAACGGATTGAAAATATTTGTACAATCTTGGTAAAGGGTGCCCCAAAGAACATTTATGCAAAATAATTTTTAAATCGGGCCAGTTCTTTTGGGCAAGAAGATTTTTAAAGTTTTAACAATGCACATATAAGGAAAACTAGCTCCGCCCCCTGGCGGCCATGCTTTTCAACGGATCGGAAATATTTGAACAATCTTGGTTAAGGGTGCCCTAAGGAACATCTGTGCAAAATAATTTTCAAATTGGACCATTACTTTTGGACGAGAAGACTTTTAAAGTTTTAACAATGCACATATAAGGAAAACAAGCTCCGCCCCTTGGCGGCCATGTTTTTCAACGGATCAAAAATATTTGAACAATCTTGGTAAAGGGTGCACCAAGGAACATTTGTGCAAAATTATTTTCAAATCGGCCCAGTACTTTTGGACAAGTAGATTTTTCAAAGTTTTAACAATGCACATATAAGGAAAACAGGCTCCGCCCCCTGGCGGCCATGTTTTTCAATGGATTGGAAATATTTGAACAATCTTTGTAAAGAGTGTCCCAAGGAACATTTGTGCAAAATAATTTTCAAATCGGGCCAGTACTTTTGGACAAGAACATTTTTAAAGTTTTAACAATGCACATATAAGGAAAATAAGCTCCGCCCCCTGGTGGCCATGTTTTTCAACGGATCGGAAATATTTGAACAATCTTGGTAGAGGGTACCCCAAGAAACATTTGTGCAAAATAATTTTTAAATCGGGCCAGTACTTTTGGACAAGAAGATTTTTTAAGATTTGGCAATTTTCCCCTTTTCTGATGCCGCAGCAACCAAAGTTCTACTTGGAATTAATTTCTTTGAACAACTTTGAAAGAGGATTACCTAAGGACCATTCCTGTGAAGTTTTTTTGAAATCTGTTCATTGGTTTAGTAGGAGAAGTCATTTGTAGGAAATTGTTAACAGACGCCGCCGACGATGAGTGATCACAAAAGCTCACCTTGCACTTCGTGAGTAGGTGAGCTAAAAATGCAGCTTGTACAGTGTTAACAAGATTTCCCTTCAATTTGGCCTAGTGACATAGTTTTTGACCCGGCATGACCCATATTCGAACTTGACCTAGATATTTTAAAGACAAACATTCTGAAAAAATGTCAAACTGCTGAAGCAAAAATTGCGGCCTCTAGAGTGTTAACAAGATTTTCCTTCAATTTGACCTGGTGACCTACTTTTTGACCCAACATGACTCATGTTCGAACTTGACCTACATAATATCAAGACAAATATTCTGATAAAGTTTCAACATGCTCAAGTTGATAATGTGGCCTCCAGAGTGTTAACAAGATTTCTGACCACATATGGCCCAGTTTCGAACTTGTCCAAGATTTGATGGAGATGAATGTTCTGATACACTTTCATGAAGATTGGATGCAAAATGTAGCCTGTAGAGGTCCTATGTTCGAGGCTTATGATACAGGCATATATTGGTAAACGTAAATAAATATAAACCAGAAACAGGACCTATATTTTGCTCCGATACAATTAATTTAAACATGCAGACTATTGGAATATATTTAAAATCTCTACTCCGAATTTAATGATTTCATAAAAGTTTCCGTTTATTTTTAAAATGAGCATTTCATCATATGCTTTTAACAATGCTCCATGTTGATTAATTGATTAATTGGGATAAAACGTCGTTTTCAACAATTGTTCAGTCAAATCACATATCGCAACACTGCATACAATCATGATTAAGGACACCCAACGTTATGGCATTTGCTAAATATATATATAGAGATCAGCACGCACATTCATGCAATCCAATGTTGTTGTACATAGTTGGAAGGAATTTCTAGATTTGCCTGCATGAATATGCATAGTGGTTTCGATCTACACTTCACTGCCTACGCTAAAAACAAATTATATCGAACTTTGATCATATATACTTTATGTTGTCGTTTTACATTGTTCTAATATCTTTTGTGTTTTTTAGGGGATATAGATAAATTTCTTTTACATATTTCTATTGAAAATAGCAAAACGCAAGTTTTAAGCTGAATCTTATAAAATGTATGTATATATGTATGTAATTTGCTTGCAAAATAACGATGTTATTTAAACGAGGAAACAAACTGTAAGATTACCAGCTGGTTAGTCGGGCCAATAAAAACAATGCCCTGTGATCTATATGCAAGTCACCGTCTTTCAATCAGCCTGACAACCAACACAAAATATATCACACGCTTTTCATCTGTCACATGCTTTATAAAGTGTTAAACCCTTTACTCGCAAACAATAATGTTTATATTGAAAAGAAATTTGTTTTGCGATTCATTTGTCTTCAATGTAGTGTCGTATAAAAAGTGATTTTTGTTTGATTTGGCAAATGAATATAAATTTGTCAATAGATTTATCATAATCATGTTGATCTTAATTGTATGTGATTGATAAAAGAGGACTATCATTCTCAAAGGTAAGGCTTTATTTCTCAATTATGCTGTAGAACAATGAATTTGATTATAAATGTTTGTAATATGCACATGCAGATTCCATCGCAATAGAGCTCAGACAACTCGATGTTCAAAGTATTCAAGTACGGTATTTTAACGACTGTCCCAGTCAGTGTTTCTTTGTTTTGGTCTTTGTTTCAGCATATAAAACATATATATACATGACGAGTCAAGTTTGCACATATATGTGCATACAAATCCAGGTCTACAGTGTACATGGTACATTTAGTAACAGTGATTTATCTGATCTGACTCAAATGTCATTATTTGATTTAGTCATTGGTTTGCTAATATCCGAGGAAACATGTGTATTAGCAGAAACACCTGAAAATTAGCAGTATACATGTAGATTTGAGTAGGGGGGGTCAGATTTTTAGAGACGAAGAAGTCGCTCCCTTTTCAGTGTTCTATCTCCCGTCCGTAATTACATCATAAATCGACTCCTGTAGATGCGTTTACAGACTTCTGGTTCGGATTATTGGAAATGGGTTACAATATGAAATATAGTAACTTAAGTTAAAAGCCAATGAAAAGAGGGAACGTCATCTAAATCATTTAATCTCGAGGAGCTTGAGAAAGAACGTAATTATTATTGAAATTAAATTGCAATATATTGATTTTTTTTTTATTAACACTCCCCATGCAGAATAATCAATCTGGCGATCTTGCTTGTGATGCATACGCCTGAAAAATAAACTATTTGGGAAGCAGAGTAAACAATATAGAATAGTTAACATAATGTATAATCGGATAAAATTAAAACACACCCATTCGCATTTTTCTGCGGGGGATTCGTGGCTCCGCGGAAGAAATATAGGCCACTCCCATTTAACATTTTCTGCGGAGGGAACTCTGCAATCCCTCTCAAGCGGGCACATATCTGAAATACCTTGAAAACGCAGGGTTAAGCCGAGGGAGCAACTTAACACCGGTTTATCCTTTTATCGATGATATCCCCCTCAACCCCGGGGTGAGGGTTTTTGGGAACCCCCTTGAGCTGTACTGTAAGTGACATAGTTTTTTACCCGACATGACCCATATTAGACGATATCACCTTGTTTTCAACTGTGTATTTAACCCTTGACCACATACAGCTAATCTGCAGCAGACGACTTTAAAAACATGGTGACTAAAACCTGAACACTTTCCATAAAAGATAGCTTAATTATTAAATAAAGGTGAAAACATTGTGGCCAAAGGAGAAATTGCTCAACATGAGCAATTTCACCTTTGGCCACAATGTTTTCAAAATGGGTCTGCAGGTGGGAAAGGGTTAAACAAAAATCAGAAAGCTTTAACGAATATCATTTGAGGCCAAACTATAAATTGTAGAGAAGAACATACCATCTTCTGATGACTCTGTGAAATGGACCAGGCTACAGCATAAACCTTCCAGACAGCCACTGATGATTACACGCTCTGGTTTTCTTGTTTTACTGTTCATCTACAATGAAATACAGAAACATTGCAAACAAGTAGAAATTGTCTGTTAAATTCGCATAACCCTTTCCCACTTGCAGACATATGTTTATGCATTCGCAGCAAACAAGAGAAACTGGTCATTATTAGCAATTTCTTCATAGAAGTTTTCAATTCTTTGCATAAACTATTTTTTCAAGTTGTCATCTTGAACTGAAGTGGCACAACATCTCATTAACTAGAACTATCACTGAATGTGATTAATACCCCCGAACGGCACCCTGATAGGTAAGGTTGTGAAATATTTAGAAACCCCACCTTAAAAGGACAATGTTATGGATCAGGTTATTCTTGTTTTGTTCATTTTTGGATAACAAAGGGCAATAACTCTGTAATTATGTAAATTAGAGTTATGGTTCTTGTACAATGCACTTCCTCTGATGATGCTCTACCGTTGTATGTAGTTTTATTAGACTCCATCTGTTAGTTATTAAATAATTCTCCGGACAAGAAAAAGTAACAAAGGGCAATAACTCTGTAATTATGTAAATAAGAGTTATGGTTCTTATACACTGCACTTCCTCTCATTATGCTCTACCATTGTATGCAGTTTTATTAGATTCCACCGGTTAGTTATTAAGTAATTCTCTGGACAAGAAAAAGTAACAAAGGGCAATAACTCAGTAATTATGTAAAGTAGAGTGATTATGCTCCGGACAAGACTCTACGAATAAGAAAAAGTAACAAAGGGCAATAACCCTGTAATTATGTAAATTAGAGTTATGGTTCTTGTATTCTGAACTTCCTCTCATTATGCTCTACCATTGTATGTAGTTTTATTAGATTCCATCTGTTAGTTATTAAGTAATTCTCCGGACAAGAAAAAGTAACAAAGGGCAATAACTCTGTATTAAGGTAAAATAGAGTTATAGTTCCTGTACACTGCACTGCCTCTCAATGTGTTGTATCATCCTATGAAGTTTTATTAAATTCCAACAATTTGTTTTAAAGTTATGCTCCGGACAAGACTCTACGAATAAGAAAAAGTAACAAAGGGCAATAACTCTGTAATTATGTAAATTAGAGTTATGGTTATTGTATACTGCACTACCTCTAATTATGCTCTACCATTGTATGTAGTTTCATTAGATTCCATCTGTTAGTTATTAAGTAATTCTCCGGACAAGAAAAAGTAACAAAGGCCAATAACTCTGTTATTATGTAAATTAGAGTTATGGTTCTTGTATACTGCACTTTCTCTCATTATGCTCTACCATTGTATGTAGTTTTATTAGATTCTATCTGTTAGTTATTAAGTAATTCTCCGGACAAGAAAAAGTAACAAAGGGCAATAACTCTGTATTTAGGTAAAATAGAGTTATGGTTCCTGTACACCGCACTTCCTCTCAATGTGTTGTATCATCCTATGAAGTTTTATTAAATTCCAACAATTAGTTTTAAAGTTATGCTCCGGACAAGACTCTACGAATAAGAAAAAGTACCAAGGGCAATAACTCTGTAATTATGTAAAGTATAGTTATGGTTCTTGTACACTGCACTTCCTCTGATTATGCTCTACCATTGTATGTAGTTTTATTAGATTCCATCTGTTAGTTATTAAGTAATTCTCCGGACAAGAAAAAGTAACAAAGGGCAATAACTCTGTATTTAGGTAAAATAGAGTTATGGTTCCTGTACACCGCACTTCCTCTCAATGTGTTGTATCATCCTATGATGTTTTATTAAATTCCAACAATTTGTTTTAGAGTTATGCTCCGGACAAGACTCAACGAACAAGAAAGAGTAACAAAGGGCAATAACTTTGTAATTATGTAAATTAGAGTTATGGTTCCTGTACACTGCACTTCCTCTCATTATGCTCTACCATTGTATGCAGTCTTATTAGATTCCACCGATTAGTTATTAAGTAATTCTCCGGACAAGAAAAAGTAACAAAGGGCAATAACTCTGTATTTAGATAAAATAGAGTTATGGTTCCTGTACACCGCACTTCCTCTTAATGTGTTGTATCATCCTATGAAGTTTTATTAAATTCAAACAATTAGTTTTTAAGTTATGTTCCGGACAAGACTCTACGAACAAGAAAAAGTAACAAAGGGCAATAACTCTGTAATTATGCAAAGTAGAGAATATGGTTCTTGTAAACTGCACTTCCTCTAATTATGCTCTACCATTGTATGTAGTTTTATTAGATTCCATCTGTTAGTTATTAAGTAATTTTCCGGACAAGAAAAAGTAACAAAGGGCAATTACTCTGTATTTAGGTAAAATAGAGTTATGGTTCCTGTACACCGCACTTCCTCTCAATGTGTTGTATCATCCTATGAAGTTTTATTAAATTCCAACAATTAGTTTTAAAGTTATGCTCCGGACAAGGAAAATCGCAACCGACCAACCGACCGACCGACCAACCACAGGGCGACTCCAATATACCCCCTCTAAACTTCGTTTATCGGGGGTATAACTACTAGCCAAATATAAAAATACTTCACATGAATGGTATTTTTTTTAATCTTCTACCAAAAAAATTAGTCTTGTCTCTTGCAAAATATTGCTGCGAGAGTTAAAAAATAGACTAGTACTGGATTGTCACCTTGAGATTATGTCATGATTATGCGTTTTGTAGTGTGATATAACTGAATTACTTCTTAACTCTTTCATACATACAACATATCTGCAGCAGACGACATTGAAACATAAAGGCAAAAGTATGGAAAATCTCTAGAAATGAAAGTATATTTACATGAAAACATCGCTGCAAAAGGAGAAATTGCTTGTTATTGAGCAATTTCTCCTTTTATCCCAGTGTTTTAAAAATTTGTCTGCAGCAGAGGCGTCAGAAAGCATCTATATTTGGGAAAGGGTTAAAGTTTGCATGCGAGTCTTGAGAGAAATAACAGGCAAAGGTAGTAGTATGTGTCATTTGGTTCCCATATTCAGGTGCGTTTCCCAAGAATATCAATTGAGAATTGAAACCACTCCCCGCTTGACTAGATGTGGACCAAATGATTGATTACCAGTGAACAAGCTGAGAAAAGACATAAGCTGAAATGTGTTGTTAAAATAAATGTCAGCATCTTAAATGTTACATAATGAAAATAATTTGATAACAATTTAAAAACATTGTGAGAATAGGAACAAGAGGCCCATGAGGGCCTATGCTCTACTGGTATGGTTCTTTGGTCATTTTCAATCCAGAGCATGTATGTATGGTGAAGATCGGATAGTAAATGGAGGCTCTTTTGTGTTCACAAGCTGTATTATAGCAATTTTTACAATTTCATGGGCCATAATCCAGTCTTGCCGGATCTGGCTGGTTTTCAAAAGGAACCAAGCTCTCATCAATATTTAACTACTATCTAAGTTTGGTGAAGATCAGATAGTAAATAGAGCCTCTATTGTGTTCACATGCTCAATTATAGCAATTTGAACAATTTCAAGGGCCATAATCCAGTCTTGCATGGGCGGATCTGGCTGGTTTACGAAAGGAACCAAGCTCTCATGGATATCTAACTACTGTATAAGTTTGGTTGAGATACAATAAAAAATAAAGACTATCATTTATAGCAATTTTGACCATTTCAAGGGCCATAATCAAGTCATGCATGAGCGGATCTGGCTGGTTTTTGAAAGGAACCGAGCTCTCATGGATATCTAACTACTGTATAAGTTTGGTTGAGATACAATCAAAAGTGAAGACTGTATCGTGTTAACAAGAAATTGTTTACGGACGGACGCACGCACGCATGGACGACGGACAAATCGCCACGACATATGCCCTTCTGGCCTTTGGCCAGTAGAGCTAAAAATTGATAAATTTAGGCAGTTGCACTTTTTCCAAAAGTGTTATCACAAGTCAACTTTTGTAAGGCCGTCTTATGCTGTCTGCATCTGACTATAGAAAATCTTGTGACAAAAGTAGAAGTCGCTAATGATGAGCAATATATTCTTTTACCACAATGCTTTCTCTTCTATTAAATAATAATACCATCATTTATAGAGATTTTCTACTTTTTTTCTAGATACTTAAAAAGTTGTCTCCAAAAAAATGGTGCATGTGAGAAAGGTTTAGTAACACTTTAAGATGTACACATACAGACGTCTTTGTAGCAGTCAACTTTTAAAAAACATTTTGGCAAAAGGAGAAATTGCGCATAATAAACAATTTCCCCTTTTGCCACATATGTTTTCACCGCCTTGAAAACATTATCCTGTAAATTATAGATTTATTCAAATTTTCAGTGACATCTACTGCATATTCGTTGTACATGATAAACAGGGGTTAAGTGGAGGGGTTGGCATTACCTCTGCTTTCAGAGCCCCAAGGTATATCCCCGTCAGCCTCTCCAAGTACCGAGTCATATACTCGGGGTAAATCTCTGCAATGATTCCCAGCAGGATGTAGATTTTCTTCTTCACTGATAATGATAATAATAATATAACATTATAATGACATGAAACATATTAGCTGCGCCTAGCAATTTGGTGTCTAATTGTCTCTCCAGTTTGGCATCATTTAATGTTTTATCTGAATAATTGCAGAAGGGTTCCACTTCTTGTATTTGTCCTTAGATAATTAACCCTTTCCCAATCTATAGACGCTTTCTGACGCCTCTGCAATTTCTCCTTTTGCAACAATGTTTTCAACTCTTTTCAGTAATTATACCTTCAATTATAGATTTTCCATGTTTTGGTCTTGATGTGTTTACAGTTGTCTGCTGCAGATCTTTTGTATGTAAAGGCGAATTACATAGATGCGGACAGATAAGGCTCTGGTGAGACAGTGTGGACGCAATTACACAGGCTTGCCCAAGTTTATTGTATGCAGATGTAATAAGACTCCAAATTGCCAGACACAATTGAAAGATAATCCTATAGGAAACACAAGAGGACCATGATGGTCCTATATCACTCTAATGATTAATAGTTTCCAAAGTTTTTACTCACATATAAGCAAAATGAGCATTGTCCCCTGGGGGCCTCGTTAATCAACATATCAGAATAACATGCACAATCTCAGTAGATGGTCACCCAATGAACATTTGTGCCTTTTTAACAATTTCTCAGTTATATCACGGCGGCCAGTTCACCTACTCATGCATTTCCTGGTTTTCTCACACCAGTACTCCACACAACAATCTTCCCAAGCAACTGGCTGCTTTTCCACATAGTCTTAACCCATTGGTGGAAGACGAATGACGCATGTCGCATTCTTTTGCAGACTTTTGTCAATCGTTGGAAAGATAGTTGGCCGAGCCGGGATTCAAACTCACAACCCCTGGATTGACAGCCAGCGTCGCTACCGATTTTTAAATCAGGTTAGTACTTTTGATCAAGAAGATATTTTAAAAGTTTTCACTATATGCCGGCCACGGTTTTCATTGGATCAGGATCAAAGGAACATTTGTGCCAAATTATTTTCAATTCAGGCAAGTGCTGCTCCCTGGTGGCCATGTATTTTAACTGATCAAATAATTTGTACAATCTTGGTAGAGGGTCACCCAAGTAACATTTGTGCAAAATAATGTTCAAATTGGGCCTCTTTCTTGGACAAGTAGATTTCTAAAGTTTTGGTACTTTTCAATCTTTCTGATACAACTGTAACCAAAGTTATCCATGGAATTAAATTGTTTGAACACCTTTGGGAGACCACCTAAGGAACATTCCCATAAAATAATTTTGTATTTGATTCATTGGTTTAGTAGAACAAGTCATATGTAGGAAAATGTGAACAGACGGACAGACAGAAGACAACGACAATGAATGATCTTATTAGCTCATCCGCACTTCGTATTCAGGTGAGCTAATTAAAATATGTTTTAAAGTCAATTTCCCACATCTTCGGCAGAATATTTGCTCATGATAAACAATTTTCCTTTTGTCACAATGTTATCAACTCTAGTCTGTTGCATATTTGTTGTATGTGGTTCCGCAAATAAAAAATGTCTTTTCAATGGTTCCCTTATCGTATTCCATTATTGGTATCCTGCATTCAAATTATAAAGATTCTGGCCCAATCGGTATGCAACGTCCAATTCCAGGTCTGCCCTTTTAAACACTAGAATGGAGTGCTCCCCTGAGCACGTGTGTCACCTGCCGGGGCCTTGTCAGAAAATTTTAATTTTTGACAGAAAAGGGGTAATAACTCTTGATATAAAAAATATTTGGATTATCCCCCTTTTGTGAACACATCACAAAGATTGATATAAACATTTGTCAGAAATTTCAATCCGATCCTTTGAGTAGAAAAAAAGTAATTTGAAAAAGTAATTTGAAAATTTAAATTTTTGACAGAAAAGGGGCAATAACTCTGATATAAAAAATATTTGGATTATCCCCCTTTTGTGAACCAATCACACACATTGATATAAACATTTGTCAGAAGTTTCAATGTAATCCTTTGAGTAGAAAAAAAGTTATTTGAAAAAATGACGAAAAAGTGTGACGACAGACAGACGCCGGACAAAAAAAAAGTAATCCCTAAGTGCCTACCATACTACGCAGGTGACACAAAAGCCATTGTGGCAAGCGTTGGCAATATAAATCTGAGAATGGTTAGTTTGATTGGTTACAATTCATTTGAGTTAAACCCTGTTTCAATCGCATTTCAGTTACATCACAGCGACAAGGTCACCTAATCTGTGTTTCCTAGCTTTCTCTTACCTGTTCTCCACACAACATTCTACCCAAGAAACTTATTTCCTTCCCACGTAGAGAACATGAGGTCCAATGCCAGGTCATGACATTGTGGCAAGTGTCATTCATTTTCCATAAATGGGCTAAAAAGTTTATCTGAGATGGTAGTAAGTTGCCTTAGCAGAATGTTGTGTGGAGTACAGGTATGAGAAAGCTAGGAAACACAGGTTAGGTGACCTTATCGCTGTGATGTAACTGTTCCAAATTTCCTTGTGAGTTTCCATGTTTTCATGCAGATTTGGTGTACGTGGGAAAGAGTTACATAAAGCAAAAGTGAAACAAAATCACTGTGATAACCAACAACCTACCTGAAGCCGTTACTTTCGATGCTTTAGTCAACTCATTGAAAAACTTTGTGATGAGCTTATCAATTTGCAACTCTTTTCCCATGGTAAAAACTACTGTTTGAGCAAGGAGCTAGAATTCATAACGAAAACCAGATTTATTTAGATAAG
Organism: Serripes groenlandicus; assembly: GCA_031761405.1. NCBI lineage: Eukaryota > Metazoa > Mollusca > Bivalvia > Cardiida > Cardiidae > Serripes > Serripes groenlandicus. The sequence continues at coordinate 195,462 of JASEVX010000106.1, forward strand.
ATATTTTTTACCACACACAGAGAATGTGTGATCAATATTGTTAAAGATTGGATAAGGAGTGCTCATGTTATAGCGCCCACATATTTGTTTCATCAAGGTATTTTTTGTGTTTATGGTGTTTTATGCCTCTTTTAAAAAAAATTCAGTTAAGTCACGGCATTTCCTAATTAAGTTACTAGTAATGCTAGTTCATTTATACTGACACCAGCAAGTCAGTCATAATGCTAGCACCACAGTGAAGAGAAGGGCAGCCCTTTCTACGATTTGTTATTTCTTTGTTATGACCCGGCAAGGTATCAAATGCGACCTCCCACATGTGAGGCGGATACTCTATAACTACATTTTTCATCAAGTGTTTAGCGTGGGGCATTTGTGACAAAGCATCAGAGGTTTAATCCCAGCTCGCAGCAGTCAGGGTGGAATGCCCATGTGCGTTGCACACTTCCTAGCTTTGAACACATTTCTCACCAAGAGATCATGAAATAATAACTGAAATATTGTTGAAAATTCATATAATCAAAATTTAACCCTTTCCCACATATAGATGTTTTCTGACGCCTCAACAGCAGACGACTTTTGAAATCATTGTGACTAAAGAGGAAATTACTCATAACAGGCAATTTTTCGTTTAGACACAATGTTTTCAACTGTATTCAATGATTATCCTTTCATTTAAAGAGATGTTTTAACTTTTGACGAGATATTTTGTCTGCTGCGTATCTGTAGTATGTGGGAAAGGTTTAAGAAAAAACTTTTGAAAAACGAATGTCTTATTATTGAATAGAGTTCAAAAAATACTTGCAAAAGGACAAGTTGCTCATTATGATCAAATTCATCTTTTGCCACAATGTTTTCAAGGGTCCTCTGCTGTATATGCGTGAAAATATGTGGGAAAGTGCTTATAGAGATATTGTGGATAAAAAACAATCTTTAACCCTTTCCGCCAAAAAGAAGCTTTCTGACGCCTCTGAAGCAACCGACTTTTGAAAACATTGTGGCCAAAGGTGAAATTGCTCATGATGAATTAACAATTAAGCTATCTTTTATGGAGATTATTCAGGTTTTTGTCACTCTGGTTTCAAAGTCGTATGCTGCAGATCTGTTGTAACCCTTTATCTAGGCAACTATACCTACCCTGGTAAGAACGGGCATGGCAGCATTTTTAACTCTTGCATATCTGTCTCTACTAAACAGTGCCACACAAATATCCTGTAATAGACAAAATGATAGATTGAATAATTGGTGTTAACAGACGCTTTCTGATGCCTGAAGCAGACGATGTTTGAAAATATTTCAGCAAAAGTAGAAATTGCTTCTTTTGTCACAATGTTTTCAACTCATTTCAATAAGTTGTCTGCTGCAGATTTCTTGTATCTGGGAAAGGGTTTAGTCGTTTTAAAAGTATATCAGTTATAGCATGGCTGCCAGTTCACTTAACATGTGTTTCCTACCTTATTCTACACAAATGGCTAATTTTCCTAACAGCCTATGTATTACAGTCAATCATCAGAAAGAATGAATGGCCAAGCTGGGGTTCAAACTCACAACCTTTTGATTGATAGTTATTGACGACAGGATTGTTGAAGCTCGACAAATCAATGGTAAAGATTCCTGAATTAAACGTGTCATGAATAAAAGTGCTAGGTCACCTGTTTGTACAAGGAACAGAGGCAAGAAAACCATACCAATAGAATGTATCAAGCAAACCTTTAACCCTTTCCCACATACACCAATTCTGCAGCAGAAGACCTTGAACATATTTTGTCAACAAATGGAATATCTCTATAATTGAATGGATAACCTATGTCTAAAAGCGGAAAACAATGTCAGAGCGTCATTATGAGGGAAAGGGAAAAGACTACATTCATTTATAGGGATTTTTCACATTTTGGCCTAGATGTTTTCAAAGGCGTCTACTTCAGATATGTTGTATGTGGGAAAGGGTTAAAGTATTTTGGCAAAACTCATCTTCTGGGGGAAGGGTTAAGCAAATTCAAAAGTTATTAACACAATTCTTAAACAATTGGATATTTAATTAATACAGCTATTCAAGTTAACTAAAACAGCTGGTTGGTCAAATGTGAGAACCTTTGCTAGATTTTACAATAAACCAATAGAACAATTGACTGTGCAGGAAGCAATACAGAATTCCTATACTACATCTAAGGTTTGACACTTGGGTTGCACAGCTTAGTGATAATCATAACCCTTTGTAAATTGATATTATCTTGTCATGTATAGTCACTCTTTTTAATTAGAGATATGTACATAAAATGTTATTGATTTGTTCTGACATACATTCATGTATCATTATGAAAAATCAGCTCTAAAATCTCTGTGGGATCCACTTAAGGAGTTAAGTGGGATATAGAATTGTTAAATTAAACTAGACTTACCTTTGTAGAAGGGAAGTCGCAGTTTGATTGAGATTCTATTAACCACTAACTCCTTAAGGGATCACACACCCACCCTTACCCGCCCATGACAGAATGATTTTTCATAAAAAATGGTAATGGCCACGGTTTATCTGTAAACATTAAATCATGGCCGATTCACCATTCCCTCTAAAGACTGAATCTGCATATAAATGAGCTACGTCATCTCTGTGTGATCCCTTAAGGAGTTAGTGGTTAATAGAATCTCAATCAAACTGCGACTTCCCTTCTTCAAAGGTAAGTCTAGTTTAATTTAACAATCAAATGTTGTATTTAATGAATAATAAATGAAATGAAACATTTTGATTGGTTCATAGTTGATTGGTTCATAGTTAAGTTGATGATCCTACGAGAGGCACCAATAAGGTGAAGTTTTAAAATGAAATGTTCTGCATACTAACCTTTAATTGTTTTCCTTAAAAAATAAATTTCATTGAAAAAAATAAATGAAAAGTTTTCAGTTATTTATCGTCAATTGAAACTTATACTGTGTTATATAATACACCTCTTGGGAGCCACGCATAATCGCTTGTCATGGGATGAATTCTCGGCCTTGAGCGGAACGTAATGTAGCGCTAGTGTAATGGATGTTGACTTGGATTGTCAAGTGAAAGGTCTGTGGTTCGCTTCCCGGCAGAGGCAAGCTTTTTTTTCTCTCTTATTCATATCAAAACCAAAGTACATGTATATATATGAACTAAAATATTTATAAACCAAAAATTACATATTTAACCTTTTTGTTTTGTCATTCCAATAAGTAAGATCAAATATCAAATAATATGTGTATGTTCCATTTCTTAGTGTTTTCTCATATTGATTGCCGTTTATCTTCTTTAAAGATATTTCTTGTTTCTTATTTTGCCACAATGTTTCCAAATCTAGTATATAATATTTTCCTTTGTAGGGATAAACCATATTACTGCTTAAAATGTTTTCAAAATCGTCTGCTGCAAAACTGTTGTATTTGGTAAAAAAGGTTAACCGTTCCCTAGGGAGCTCATTGATTTACATAGTTACTAGTAGACATTGATCAAAGTGACAAACTGACACAGAGGAGTGACTGGTCTTTTCCCATCCATATCTCTCTACTAAACTATGTTGTGTGTGCTCAAAAGAATCGTCTCATTGACACATGATATGTGTTTCTTTATCTTTATAAAAATTTACTGGAATTCACAGCTACCTTTTCCAAGAGTATTTAAACCTTTGACTGGCATAATGTGATTTGTTTAGCAACCAACCATTACTGTTGCTATACTATGGCAGTTCAGGCAACGCCATGGAAGCGTCAAACTTCTTGCTGTGTGGTAAAATCATTTTGACTCCTATCTAGTTACAGACGACTTTTGATGATTCTGAAAACAATAAACTATTATTATCAGCTTCTGAGTCAGGGATGTATAAGTATTTAACAAGAGTTGTCGGAGGACAATATAGCTCGCCTATCAGGGCCTACTTCAGAACAGTTAAAGTATTAGGTAAAGTCGCACAGTATCACCTATTGCAAGATAATACACCTTTTCAATACTTTTGACAAAAATTCTAAGTTCAAGTTCAAAAATTGATATAAACATTTGTCAGAAGTTTCAATCCAATCCTTTGAGCAGAAAAAAAGTAATTTGAATATTTGACAGAAAAGGGGCAATAACTCTGATATAAAAAATATTTGGATTATCCCCCTTTTGTGAACCCATCATACACATTGATATAAACATTTGTCAGAAGTTTCAATCCAATCCTTTGAGTAGATTAAATTTTTGACAGAAAAGGGCCAATAACTCTGATATAAAAATATTTGGATTATCCCCCTTTTTGTGAACCCATCATACACATTGATATAAACATTTGTCAGAAGTTTCAATCCAATCCTTTGAGTAGAAAAAAAGTCATTTGAAAATTTAAATTTTTGACAGAAAAGGGGCAATAACTCTGATATAAAATTATTTGGATTATCGCCCTTTTGTGAACCCATCACACACATTGATAAAAACATTTGTCAGAAGTTTCAATCTAATCCTTTGAGTAGAACAAAAGTTATTTGAAAACGTGACGAAAAAAGTGTGACGGACAGACAGACAGACAGACGCCGGATAAAAAAAAAAATAGACAGACAGACGTCGAATAAAAAAAAGTAACATTTGTCAGAAGTTTCAATCCAATCCTTCGGGTAGAAAAAAAGTTATTTGAAAATTTAATTTTTTGACAGAAAAGGGGCAATAACTCTGATATAAAATTATTTGGATTATCTCCCTTTTGTGAACCAATCACACACATTGATATAAACATTTGTCAGAAGTTTCAATCTAATCCTTTGAGTAGAAAAAAAGTTATTTGAAAACGTGACGAAAAAGTTAGATTTTTTGACAGAAAAGGGGCAATAACTCTGATATAACTTGACCTTGACCCAGGGTCAGGACGGGTGTAGTGGGGTGCGTAGATGGACCAATAGTTCCTAAATGTATAAACTAAATATGAAAGCAATCAATGTCATAATAGTGAATGCAGAGTGATATGTTAAACGTTAAACGCAAACCTTAAACCTTGTAACTGAACCAAGTAGAAATGACCTTGACCTTGACCCAGGTGCAGGACGGGTGTAGTGGTGTGCGCAGATGGATGACCAATAGTTCCTAAATGTATAAACTAAATATGAAAGCAATCAATGTCATAATAGTGACTGCAGAGTGATATGTTAAACGTTAAACGCAAACCTTAAACCTTGTAACTGAACCAAGTAGAACCAAGTAGAAATTATCTTGACCTTCACCCAGGGTCAGGACGGGTGTAGTGGTGTGCGTAGATGGATGACAAATGGTTCCTAAACGTATAAACCCTTAAAACCCAAATGAAAACCTTAAACACAAACCTTAAACCTAGGTGTCTACGCCACCGCCGACGGTGCCGACGGTGCCGACGCCGGGGGTAACACATAAGCTCTCCTGTACTTCGTACTGGCGAGCTAAAAACTAAAAAACTATTGAACATATGCCAATAACAAAGATATTTTCTGAAATTATCAATATTCTTCCATTGCAATATTTGCAATACACATTTTGATCATGTTTCATCCTTTAGACTAATGTCAGTCTATTAACCCTTTCCCTCATACAACAATTCTGCAGCAGACGACTTTGAACTGCAGCAGAGCTTAACCCTTTCCCTCATATAGACGCTTTCTGATGCCTCTGCAGCATATGACTTTTTGAAAACATGGCAACAAAAGAAGAAATTGCTCAAAACGAGGATTTCTCCTCTTGTCACCATGTTTTCAATTCTATTAAATTATTGTACTTTCATTAAAAGGGGGTTTCTAATTTTTTTTTCGGATTTCAAAGTCGTCTGCTGCACATTTGTTGTATGTGGGAAAGGGTTAACAAGTACGCTTTCAAATCCTGAATATTGTATCAAGTTAAAAATAAGGATGACAGGAACGCATCCAATCTCATTGAAATCAAATCAAAATACTTGGCGATTCGTAACTTGGATCTGACAACACCGTATAAAAGGTCGTCTTGAATTGACCCTATACTGTACATTAAAATGGTCTATACAATCGGAACACTAGACAATCACTGCTTCTCCATCTCGCTTATTTATATGGGCTATCTCCCCTGTTACCACAAAACAATACAGTAGGCAACAATTTGATTGGCTGATTCAAAGGTCAACCTGAGACAACCTGAACAAGAGGGCCAAGATGGCCCTAAATCGATCACCTGAATGATAGTTAATTAGAAGCAAATATTTAACTGCAAATATCAGTGAAAAGTTGATCAGGAGTTCAAATTAAACTGCAAGGAGTGGACACTCAGTTAAAGAAAGAGTTTATCAGTAAAAGCCATTTGTATCTTAAAATCTAACAAGAACTTAAACAAGACCTCGGGCTGAGGATGTCTCGCCCTTCTAAGAAAATCAGATATTAAATGGTATCACTATGCAAAAAGAAAGTAAAGTTGATAAAATGTAAAAAAGTAAGTGTCTGTCATGCATTGTTATCAACATGTCATGATAAATAATAAACTCAATACATGTGTTGCTGAGATATAAGAAAGTTTAAGTTTTGAGGTTAAGTTACCTGATAAAGGTCAAGTTCTGCACAATTATGACCTTGACCTTGAAAATTTTGACGTTGACAGATGTCCCATGACCAAACAATACAGCTAACAAAGTTTCAGAACAAGAGGGCCATGATGGCCCTGGAATCGCTCACCTGATTTTTTTTTTCACTTTAGCTATATAAGCCCCGCCATCTGGCGAACATAGTTTCCTACCAATCGACTTGGCTTGAAGGAATCTGATAGAGGGTCACCCTAGGAACATTTCTACAAAATTATTTGAAAATCGGCCTGACACTTTTGGAGGAGAAGATTTTTTAAGTTTTCACTATAGCCATAAAAGGCAAAATAGCCCCGACCCCTTGTGGCCATGTTTTTTGACCAATCAACATGGCTTGAAGGAATCTGATAGAGGGTCATCCAAGGAACATTTCTACAAAATTATTTGAAAATCGGCCAGACACTTTTGGAGAAGAAGATTTTTTAAGTTTGCACTATAGCTATATAAGGCAAAATAGCCCCGCCCCCCCTGGCGGCCATAATTTTTGACCAATCAAGATGGCTTAAAGGAATCTGATAGAGGGTCATCCAAGGAACATTTCTACAAAATTATTTGAAAATCAGCCTGACACTTTTGGAGGAGAAGATTTTTTTAAGTTTTCACTATAGCCGTATAAGGCAAAAAAGCCCCGCCCCCCTGGCGGCCATGTTTTTCGACCAATCAACATGGCTTCAAGGAATCTGATAGAGAGTCACCCAAGGAACATTTCTACAAAATAAGTTCAAAATCTGCCAACCAATTTGGGAGGAGAAGAATTTTGAAGTTTTTTTCGTTTCGTTGCCATGGAAACCAGAATTCTGCATGGATCCCAATAATTTGAAGGAATTCTGGTGAGGTCATTGAGAGGATGCTTTCTGTGAAGTTTCATCCCAATTGACCCACTGGTTACTGAGGAGAAGATGTTGAAGATTTTTTAAGTTTTCACTATAACTATAAAAGGCAAAATAGCCCCGCCCCCTGGCGGCCATGTTTTTCAACCAATCAACATGGCTTGAAGGAATCTGATAGAGGGTCACCCAAGGAACATTTCTACAAAATTATTTGAAAATCGGCCTGACACTTTTGGAGGAGAAGATTTTTTAAGTTTGCACTATAGCCATATAAGGCAAAATAGCTGGATCCCAAAAAATTTTAAGGAATTCTGGTGAGGACATTGAGAGGATGCTTTCTGTGAAGTTTCATCCCAGTTGACCCACCGGTTACAGAGGAGAAAATGTTGACGGACGACGGACAACGGACGCCGGACATAGGGCGATCACAATAACTCACCCTGAGCACTTCGTGCACAGGTGAGCTAAAAATTCAAGCAGGGGTTGCCGAGATATAGCTATTTGTAAAAGCGGCCGCCATCGCCGTCGCCGGAAAAGTGACTGCTATGTCTCACTCCACTATCGTGGGCGAGACAATAAGAAAGGAATTATAAAGTTTTGTCATTTTGCACCTTTCCTGATGCCGCTTTGCTGCCCTGTTTGTCAACGAAATCAATAAGTATTGAACAGATTTTGTAGAGAGTCACCCAAAGAACATTTCTGCCAAATTATCTTTGAATTTGACAGATGGATTATGGAGATGGAGGTTTTCAAAGTTTGGGTATTTTTCTCAATTTCTGATGAAAATTTTGAAACAGGACCACCAAAGGCGCATTCCTGGAAGTAACGTTGAAATTGGTCGAGTGGAATGGTAGGAGTTGTCATTTGTAGCTAAAAGTTCAATTTACCCCTTTTGTGATGACGCAAGGTTGATATGATTTTGTAACCACTCAATACGGCTTGAACATATTAAGTAGAGGATCCCTGAAGTAAGGCTCCTATTCAATTTTCTTAATATCAGACAAGAACTTAAACAAGAGGCTCATGAGGGCCTATGCTCTACTTTGGTTTGGTGAAGATCAGATATGGTAGCTCTATTGTGTTCAAAAACTGAATTATAGCAATTTTGACATTTTCAAGGGCCATAATCCAGTCATGCATGGGGCGGATATGGTTTGTTTTCGAATGGAATCAAGCTCTCGTGGATATCTAACTACTGTATAAGTTTGGTTGAGATACAATAAAAAACAAGCAAATTCAGAGAATCATGGTCCCCCGCCAGGGTCAAGGTCACAAAAATTGGTATTGATGGAAAGGGGTTGTCACAAGGAATACACATGTGAAATATGAAAGCAGTACCTATTACGGTTCAGAAGTAAGGGCCATAACTCCGTGAAAAATCATCCAACCGGAACGCAAACACGATATGCGCATCTACACTTGGTGGTGATCCTTCCTATGAAGTTTCATAAAATTCCAAAAAGCGGTTGCAGAGAAATAGCCCGGAAATGAATTTAGTCATAAATAGCCTGATGGTGGAGTAAAGGGCCATAACTCCGTGAAAAATAATCCAACCGGAACGCAAACATGATATGCGCATCTACACTTGGTGGTGATCCTTCCTATAAAGTTTCATCAAATTCCAAAAAGCGGTTGCAGAGAGATAGCCCGGAAATGAATTAAGTCATACATAGCCGGATGGTGGGGTAAAACTCCGTGAAAAATCATCCAACCGGAACGCAAACACGATATGCGCATCTACACTTGGTGGTGATCCTTCCTATAAAGTTTCATAAAATTCCAAAAAGCGGTTGCAGAGAAATAGCCCGGAAATGAATTTAGTCATACATAGCCTGATGGTGGAGTAAAGGGCCATAACTCCGTGAAAAATCATCCAACCGGAACGCAAACACGATATGCACATCTACACTTGGTGGTGATCCTTCCTATGAAGTTTCATAAAATTCCAAAAAGCGGTTGCAGAGAAATAGCCCGGAAATGAATTTAGTCATACATAGCCTGATGGTGGGGTAAAGGGCCATAACTCCGTGCAAAATAATCCAACCGGAACGCAAACACGATATGCGCATCTACACTTGGTGGTGATCCTTCCTATGAAGTTTCATAAAATTCCAAAAAGCGGTTGCAGAGAAATAGCCCGGAAATGAATTTAGTCATACATAGCCTGATGGTGGAGTAAAGGGCCATAACTCCGTGAAAAATAATCCAACCGGAACGCAAACACGATATGCGCATCTACACTTGGTGGTGATCCTTCCTATGAAGTTTCATAAAATTCCAAAAAGCGGTTGCAGAGAAATAGCCCGGAAATGAATTTAGTCATACATAGCCTGATGGTGGGGTAAAGGGCCATAACTCCGTGCAAAATAATCCAACCGGAACGCAAACACGATATGCGCATCTACACTTGGTGGTGATCCTTCCTATGAAGTTTCATAAAATTCCAAAAAGAGGTTGCAGAGAAATAGCCCGGAAATGAATTTAGTCATACATAGGGGTAAAGGGCCATAACTCGTCAGGGTCAAGGTCACAAGGTCAAAAAAATTATTGATGGAAAGGGGTTGTCACAAGGAATACACATGTGAAATATGAAAGCAGTACCTATTACGGTTCAGAAGTTATGACCAAGGTTAAAGTTTTTGTGACAGCGTGACTGACGGACTGACGGACTGACGGACGGACTGACGGACTGACGGACTGACGGACGGACTGACGGACTGACTGACTGACGAATGAGAAATAATAGTCCCCAGCTTTCGCTAAAAGCGGGGGACAATAAAGACTGTATCATGTTAACAAGCTCTTTTATAGCAATTTTGACCATTTCAAGGGCCATAATCCAGTCATGCATAGGCTGGCTGGTTTTCGAAAGGAACCGAGCTCTTATGGATATCTAACTACTGTATAAGTTTGGTTGAGATACAATCAAAAGTGAAGACTGTATCGTGTTAACAAGAAATTGTTTACGGACGGACGCACGCACGCACGACGAACGAATCGCCAGTAGAGCTAAAAAATGGAATTTCCAAATTTTGTCATTTTGACCCTTTTCTGATGAACAATCTTTGTAGAGGGTCACCCAAGGAACATGTCTACCAAACTATATTAGAATCTGACATGCAGATTCAGAGGAGAAGATTTTTAAAGTTTTGACATTTTGCCCCCTTTCTGATGCCGCAGCAACCAAAGTTCTCAATGGAATTTAAATCTTTGAACAATTGTGAAAGAGGGCCACCAATGGAACATTCCTTTGAAGTTTGGATGAAATTGGTCATTGGTTTAGGAGGAGATGATGTTTAAAGCTAAAAGTTTAACGACGGACAGCGGACAAAAAGTGATCAGAATGGCTCACCTTGAGCCTTTGGCTTTAGGTGATCTAAAAAGGCAGTCATTAGATCTATATGAGCGTTCAATGCTGTGGTGAAGTGACGGTCTCGTTTTGAATGAGATTGGAACTAATCCTACCTTGATGTCAACAGCATAGGGTAGAACCTTCTTCCCTGTCTTTTCAATAAACTCTGACAGCAGTTCAAGAGCTCTTGCCTTGCAAATTTAGAGCTGTAACAGAAATTTAACAGGACAAGTTGCATGAAAGAGAAACAATATGCCAATACATGTAAATGCTGTTTTTAACCCTTTCCCATTTGCAGATGCATCAATTTAATTAAAGGAGAAATTGCATTTTTTGCCACAATATTTTCAACTCTTTTCCAATAAATAAACTTTCATTTATAGAGATTTTCTATATGTTTTGTCATCTAATACATATTTGTTGTATGTGGTAATGGTAATATTAAAACAAAAGGCCCATGAGGGCCTATGCTCTATTGGTATGGTTCTTTGGTCATTTTCAATCCAGAGCATGTATGTATAGTGAAGATCGGATAGTAAATGGAGGCTCTTTTGTGTTCACAAGCTGTATTATAGCAATTTTGACAATTTCAAGGGCCATAATCCAGTCTTGCATGGGCGGATCTGGCTGGTTTGCAAAAGGAACCAAGCTCTCATCAATATTTAGCTACTATCTAAGTTTGGTGAAGATCAGATGATAAATGGAGCCTCTATTGTGTTCACAAGCTCTATTACAGCAATTTTGACAATTTCAAGGGCCATAATTCAGTCTTGCATGGGCGGATCTGGCTGGTTTGCAAAAGGAACCAAGCTCTCATCATTATTTAACTACTATCTAAGTTCAGTGAAGATTGAATAGTAAATTGAGGCTCTATTGTGTTCACAAGCTGTATTATAGCAATTTTAACAATTTCAAGGGCCATAATCCAGTCATGCAAGGGCACATCTGGCTGGTTTTCGAAAGGAACCGAGCTCTCATCAATATTTAACTACTATCTGAGTTTGGTGAAGATAAGTTTGTAAATGGAGCCTCTAATGTGTTCACAAGCTCAATTATAGCAATTTTGACAATCTCAAGGGCCATAATCCAGTCTTGCATGGGCGGATCTGGCTGGTTTGCGAAAGGAACCAAGCTCTCATGGATATCTAACTACAGTTAAGAACATCTTGAAATTGACAAATTTACCGTTCACGCTCCGCTCCGTTCCGTTCCGTTCCGCTCCGCTCACGTTCCATTCCGCTCATAAAGCGTTCACTCAATCATAACATTGGGATTGCTTTGTTCCGTTCCGCTCAGATTGAGCGAAGCATTCATGTGATTGGATTTTTTCGTTCATAATGATTGTTTCGTTCAGAGCGCAAAATTCCGTTCCGCTCATAAAGCGTTCCAACTTCGTTCCAATCACGCTCACGATCCAATCACGTTCCGCTCAAATTGTCAATTACATGATGTTCTAAACTGTAAGAACATCTTGAAATTGACAAATCTACCGTTCACGCTCCGCTCCGTTCCGTAACGTTCCGCTCCGCTCACGTTCCATTCCGCTCATAAAGCGTTCACTCATTCATAACATTGTGATTGCTTTTTCTCCGTTCCGCTCAGATTGAGCGAAGCATTCCTGTGATTGGATTGTTTCGTTCATTATGATTGTTTCGTTCAGAGCGCAAAATTCCGTTCCGCTCAAAAAGCGTTCCAACTTCGTTCCAATCACGCTCACGATCCAATCACGTTCCGCTCAGATTGTCAATTTCATGATGTTCTTAACTGTACTGTATAAGTTTGATTGAGATTCAATCGATTCACTCGCACACACAGACGACGGACACCAAACCACGCCACGGCATAAGCTCTTCTGGCCTGCTAAAAAACAAGATTTTTTGAAATATCAGATCTGAAAAATATAATTTGGGGGACAAATTCGCTTCTTCCCACAATGCCTTTATAAGTCAATATCAGAAGTTGCATCCAGAGCTGTCTGATTCAATGAACTTAATAATCCAAGAGACCTCTTGATAAGATGATTAGTTCATTTTATAAAATCCCTTTTTGGCCCTCAGACCACATCTTGTGATGCCTAATCCTTTCACACCTGTAGACGCATTCAAACGCATCTTCAGCAGGCTACTTTTGAAAAAATGCTCATGATTTTATAACAATATTTTCAACTCTTTTTAATGATTATGTGTTTGTATAAAGAGCTTTTCCAAATGTTGCATAAATCATATTAAATTTGTCTGCTTTAGATGTGTTGTATGTGGGAAAGAGTTGAAGGAATCATCCCCATTCTTTTTGAGTACCAACAACATAGGCGTTATTATGTATAAAGGATCTGTTCAATCTCCCTAGGTAGACCTCCAGTCTTTTCAAATCAGCAAAATTGTTATGCCCACATCACACTCAGACTTAGACTTCATTGCGTCCTGAAAGTTTTGATGAATGCAATGGTAACTTGGTCAATATGTTTGAAATGCAGTTTTCAAGTTCAATCTAAATTCTTCCCATGACTTTACCAGGTTCTCACTGCTCCCATTAATTTCTTACAATGCACTTGGTCACTGGCTCACAACATTGGGTTCCAACCGTATACTTTCTATGACCAATCTATACCACTATCATGTGTTTATCATGCATTTATCACATTCTTTTTGCGTGTATTGAACAAAATTGACGTAACAAGAACGCAATGCTAACACAATCTTTCCCTGTCTGCACCATTCATGTTACATCATAACCATGTTGATGCCATAGTTCCTACTTTCTTATGCAGTTCTTAATGCAACTCGATTTATGTAATTCTTTATTACGTTCAAAGTTAAACCATATTTCCTACAGGTCCATAAAGACAATATCTTTTTTTAACAAAGTTATACCATATTTCCTCCAGGTCCATAAAGACAATAACCTTGTTTAACAAAGTGGGAACTTTACCTCATCATTAGTGACTGCCTTGCTCAGAAATGATACCAATCCAAATTCTTTGTTAAACAAGAAGGAACAAGTGTAATCTGAATATAAAGAGAATTAATTGATTAATTAATTGATGTTTTCAACAGTACTTCAGTTCTATCACGGTAGCCAGTTCACTTAAAGAGTGCTTCCTGGAGTGCTACGGAACGAATGTCTACACGGCTATTGTGTCACAATTTGAAAGAAAATTCAGCGATTTGGGGACAAAGAAAACGAGTTTCAGTGCAAACAATGGTGTTTTAAGATTTTTCATACCATTTAGTTTGGATTCTTGCAGAAAGCTTTTAATAGGGGTTCTTGACTTAGAATTGTTCTGTGGGCGTGAATATAACATGACTACATAAAGTTAGTCACTTTGGCGCCAAAACCCGATAATAATGTTCTATTTAGCTTTCAGACTTCTGGAGAAAAATTTTGGTGTTGCACAATCCTTGAGTGCCATCAATTTTTACGTTTTGCATCATGTTTCTTTGTTAGAATCGAAATAATATATTCAACATTGTGTGTGGTCAGTTGGTAGCTCGGATGCAATTCTTCTCTGCTCCAATCATTCTATCCCGCGAAACCCTTACGGTGTTGCCTTTCTAGTAACAGGTCACCATCCCACATAGACAATTTATCCCAAACCACAATGACATAATTATGTCAATCATCTCTAACAAATTATTTTCAAAATGTTAAAAAGGATTTATAGATTAAGAAAGAGACCCTATCTTTTAATTGGATAAACTGTAAGTCCTATGCACACAAGGAAGTTAAAATTATATTCCATGAAAACTGGTTTCTAAAGTGGATAAAAATGCTAACCCTTCCCCCTATACAACAAATTTGCAGTGGACGCCTGTACAAAAGGCAATGCTTGTGAACCTATGTTTTAAGTTTTATAACAATCTGATATGAAATTAATTCAGCAACTTTGGTTGGTGAAAATCCTAACTCATATAGAGGCAATGCTAGTGTGTGTTAAGTTTCATAACATTCTTAAGTAATACGGGTAAACAAATCGACGGCGAAGCCGGCGATGTTTCCCGTCAATAGGTAATGTGTATGAACTTTGCAAAATTTTGCTATACCGTCTTTCCCAAAATTGTGTCCAGAGCGAACTTTTCGATGCATGTATGCAGTCACGATACTCGTACGTTTTCATTGGATGAAAAGAAAATATCGAAAAAAAAAAATCTAGAGGAAATAATTAAATATGATAATACGTACACGATAAAGGAACGAGCACAAATTATTTTATGTGTGATAATTTGCGTGTAATAACACTCGTCGTCTATATTTAAAATGAGTCCAAATAAAAACTCGTATGGGTTTTTTGACTTTCCGGATGTTGATAAACAAAAAAACACGCTATCTTTCGTCTGCAAAGGTTTCACTATGTCGGCGTCACCTTTTGGAAACTTGGCAGTTTAAGTCAACGTTGTTTATTTACAAGTAAGTAGACACATTATTAATAATTCAGAGTGCTTATTTATTATTTAGTCGATTTATTATATTGAATCTGTTCTTAAACTCAAATTTAAGTTTTAATTTTTGGTTATTTTTAATTTCTATTTTGTAAGTGTGTTTATTTTTTTAATCATGATTGGAGTAAAAGATATTTCCTATTGAGACAAAAAACAACATTTAGTTGAAATAGGGATTTTAATCATAGAAACTGGAAGTTAGCTGATAATTTTACTAACAACATATTTAAAATCATTTAATTCTTGAACTAAACATTATATACTCTATCATGTTATCTATAAATAAATAAATAATATGTCAAAATGGTAGGTGCTATTTTGAATGAACATTGTTACAGTCTGAATCCAAGGTTACAAAGTAACAATATATGTCAGAACCCTGTTTCCTTTGATCATCCATATTGTTCAATAAAAACACCACCAGCTTCTTTTAATGCTAATGATAATCACTCCTCCTCAAAGCCCAAAACAACAAAATCAGAAAGGTCTAAAAGATCAAAATTAAAAAAAGATAAAAAGAAATTTAATGCTTTGAAGAAAAATGGAAATGTCCATAGAAAAAGACAGACAAAAGTAAATTTTCAAAAATCTAGGAAGAATCATGAAATCCTGAAAAGTACAAAATCAAATGATGTCCAGACCTCTTTTAAGGAATGCAAGGTTTAGAAAAGTGTTAAAAAACAACATGCATTATTTGATTTAAGGACATATACTGGTACATATAATACTGTTACCATTAATGAAATCAACATGAAATCACTAAATGTCCCTGGAGATGAAAACTGTTTTTTTTCATTCACTTAGTTTATCAATAAATGGTGATTTTGAGCAAACTCATTATTACAGACTATTAATCTGTAACTACATTCTTAACAACTGGGACCTGTGGGCCAATGTAGTGTCACTGCATCATGCTATTAGCATAAACTCTGTAAACTTGTACTGGGAACATATGATTAACAGAAATGGATATGCTACTGCACTAGAAATCCAGGCTGCTTGTTTCCTCTTAACGATGAACATCAACATTTGGCTGCGTGGAATCACTTACAGTGAAGAATTTAAACATTTTATGCCACGCTACACTGAGCAAACATATATAACAGATAATGCAAGTGGAATTATAAATCTATTACTTCAAAATTCTCACTTCACAGTGTTAACAGGGTTGAATGAGCAAAATAACATTGAGTCTGATATAACCATTTCTTCCAAAAATGATGATTGTCATTTCAACACCTTACAGAATAATGATCTTGTTTGGTGGCATGTCAGCTACTAATCTACGGTATTTACATGCTTAACCACTCTTCTTTCGTTATTTACAACCCTCTATCAGTGAAACTTGTATTTGAAACCTGAGAAATAAAGGCAGGAACTGACCGCAGCCTTATCTACAGTATTTACTGTACATTATTATTTTATAAACCAGTCTTTTTCGATATATCACTAGAAAAAATTAAGAAATTGGCCAACCTTGTGTTCTCTCTTCTATTCATTATATGTTAAAATATTCTTCAACCCATTACATACTATTCTAGTTGTTTGGTGGCATATACCTTACAGAATACTGCTCTTGTTGAGTGTAATTTTAACCACTTTAGCATGCCTATCTACAGTATTCCATGCAAGTCATTTTTTTTCATTAAGCATGGAAAAAAGAAGGCAAACCTGTCCCGCTTCATTTTGTCTTGTTTTATGGCATATGTCATCTATATAATTATATTTGTAATTCAAATTCATGACAGTTTTTAGTCTTAGTATTAAAGAAACAAACATACCTACCTCATCATATTCTCATCTCTGAGCACTCCACTATTAATCATGGCTTGCAAAATGAAGGCAGGAACTGGCCAGCCTCATTACTACATGTATATGTTTACATAAGTGAATATGTATTGTATGTAAGTTTAACTACACCATTTTCTTCTTGAATGTTTGGTAAATGTTAATAAACTCTCCCCTACACTACAGACTCAGTATATCAAATGCATGCACAAAAGTAAATTATTATTCTGTTCTTGTTGTGTGGCATGTCAGCTACTAAACTACAAGGTGGTAGTTTAGCTTCAAAACTAGTTTTATTATGTAGCCCATACCCACACAGACAGAAAATTACAAGCCCCAGCCCTTTCCCGTATATTCACACACTTTTTATCACCACTGCAGACAAATTGTGGAAACATTGTGACTAGACGAGAAATTGCTTATGGCAACTCCTCCTTTTGCCTCAATGCGTTCAACTTGATTCAACATTCATACCCCATTTAAAGAGTACTTCCACAAAGTAGTCCAGGTTTCTGTACAAGGAATGCAATTTTTTATTTTGACTGTTCGCATCCTACAATGCAATATGTAACGGCGATATATTGAGACTATTCCACAAAGTTGCCTATATAAATTTTTGCAAATTTGTCTGTAGCAGATGATTGTATGTAGGAAAGGGTAAATGTATTATCAGCTAACTTCAGTGGTTACAGCTATGTTTTATACATCAAAATCAATACCAAAATTAATTCTAAAGTGTTTTTTTGTTTCATTTTCATTTAGTTCAACGGTCATTCTTTTGGACCATTTAGATCATTTTTCAAAATTCAAAATTTGGCTCTTAAAGAGGTGGCCTCCCCGTGGCTAGAGCTGGGCAGCATTATATCTATTACATGTAAAATGTTGGCAAGCTGCCTCTTCCAATCATACTTAATTTCATCTTTAATAGGAAAGACTTTATTAAATGTTTTAGATAGTTAAATCATTGGTAATTATGTTTGTGGTAAACCAATCCATTTGTTTGCCCGCAATAGGTCCCACCTATATTCATATTAAGTTTAGCAGTGCTCTCCCCAGACCCTTATGGCGTATCAGGCCGGCTACAGCTTAAAATAAATAAACATTTAGCGCTATGCCTTGAAATTGCCGTTACAGCTTAATTCCGAAAGCGATACTCTTTAAAAAAATATTGTAATATTGGGTAAAATCAAAGAATGAATTTAAGGGATTAATTACATACCGCTGATTGTTGTCAGAGATAAAGGGTTGTTGAAATCCCTTCCAGTACAGAACACAAGCAATGAAGCATCAAACCACCATCGCTGCAGGCGATTCCCCTCCATCTTTAGGTAAGAGAAGGTCACGTGACCGACTTCGAGATTTAGGCCAATCACTATCGAGAATGTGTAGTATACTCTACCCACCCCAGAATTGACACTAAATCATGCCTTCATGCATGCCAACAAATACTAGTTTTCTTTTCTTGCAGCTTAGGGGAAAATAATTTCAATAAACAACTTGAAACTATGATATGATTAAATAATGTCCCCATATTATTTAACTGTTCAAAGATTATGTTTTTGTTAACACGAATCCATTATTAGGGAATTATTTTTTTATTGCCGATTTTTTTGCCAGAGATCTATCAAATTCACTGTCAGCTGTCAAAAAAGACTTACCTATAAAACTAAATAATTTTTTTGTCCATTTCAGAAGATAACAAAATAATGAAGACTGAAGGGGAAAAAACATATTGTAATGGGTTTTCGTGCATTTTCTTCTTTCTGAAAATCGGAAATGTCATTCAAGAAAGTATTACCTACACTCATTGACGCCGCGTGGAAGCGCGGCGTCAGTATGGGATAGGTTTTAATTTTGTACCATGGGGTGACGTAATCAAAAAGGGAGAAACCCACAGATATTATTGTAAAGAAAAACTCTGTAATATGTTTGAAAAAACAGCCTATATGGTTGAATAAATTGTATTAACTGATTTAAGAAACAACAAGATACAAAATATGTACATCTTTCACAGTTGTTACAAAACTTAAGATACATTTAAATTGTGTTTAATAACTGTTCCCCAACTAATTAGGCTAAGCTTTTTTTATGAGTTGATTTACGAAGTTCACTAGGCTACGCTGTTTTAATTGTTTGGTTTACAAATTTATTGAAAATCTTGTTAACACTCTGGAAGCCGCATTTTTAACTTGAGCATGTAGAAACTTTGTCAGAATGTTTGTCTTATGATATCTAGCCCAAGTTTGAATATAGGTCATGTCGGGTCAAAAACTAGGTCACTAGGCTAAATTGAAGGAAAATCTTGTTAACACTCTGGAAGGCATATTTTAAACTTGAGCATGTTGACACTTTGTCAGAAAGTTTGTCTCGATTATATCTAGGCCAAGTTTGAAACTGGGTCATGTCGGGTCAAAAACTAGGTCACTGGGCCAAATTTAATGAAAATCTTGTTAACACTCTGGAAGCCGTATTTTTGGCTTGAACATGTTAAACATTTGTCAGAATGTTTGTCTTAGTGATATCTAGGCCGAGTTTGAATATAGATCATGTCGGGTCAAAAACTAGGTCACTAGGCCAAATTTAAAGAAAAGCTTGTTTACACTCTGGAAGCCGCATTTTTTACTTGAGCATGTTGAAACTTTCTCAGAAAGTTTGTCTTGATGATATCTAGGCCAAGTCATGTCCGGTAAAAAACTAGGTCACTAGGCCAAATGTAAGGAACATCTTGTTAACACTTTGGAAGCCACTTTTTTGGCTTGAGCATGATGAAACTATGTTGGAATGTTTGTCTTAGTAATATCTAGGCTAAGTTTGAATGAAGGTCATGACCGGTCAAAAACTAGGTCACTAGGCCAAATTTAAGGAAAGTCTTATCAACACTTTGGAAGCCACATTTTTGGATTGAGCATGTTGAAACTTTCTCAGAATGTTTGTCTTAGTGATATCTAGGTAAAGTTCGAATATGGGTCACGTCAGGACAACTAGGTCACTAGGCTAAATTGCAGAACAATCTAGTTAACACTATAGAGATTGCATTTTTGACTTGAGCAGCTTGAAATTTTGTCAGAAAATTTGTCTAGATGGTATTGCCATTGGCGGTGAAAGAGTAAAGTCTTAAATAACCCATTCTCAGGTGAGCGATTCCAGGGCATCATGGTCCTCTTGTTTCCAATTTATTTCTGTTGTATTACTAAACTTAAAACGTTCCTCCCCATACAGTTGTTCATTCAGACCATTGTATTCTTGCTATATGTTGACTATACATGAAAACTTTTTCTTTTAATTTCATAAATGCTTAATTTCGATATTAAATATCTTTAAACTTGTTAGAATTATTTGTATATTTTGTTTATATACTCACGTTTTTTGTTATCATACTTCTGCTCAACTGGAAGGAGAATCGACTTCCCTCTCTCCTTCCAAAGCTTGTGTCACACTTAACTTATAACTAGAGGCATTAACACTTAAGTTAATATCTGTTAATATTTCAGTATCTATGTTTTTTGTTTGTCTAATTGATCTAGTTAGAGCAGATTTAAAATTAAGAAACTTCAGCTTGTTTTGTTGCAGTCAATGTTAAGCAAACGGTAAAACAAACAGTTTGAAGACTTAACTCGTCATTTCACGACTAAATTTTACATGCTGAATATCATATAGATCGTAGCATATAAAGTATATACTCCACTCCCTACGTCAAAATGGACCCTTTTTGCTATTGATAACATTTTATTATAGACTATGGTATCCAGGTGAGCAATAAGGAACATCTCGGCCTTCTTGTTTAAGATAAAGGTACATTTGGCCTACATCCTGTCCGTGTGCACAGGTTATTTAAATGTACTGAACTGCATCTGCTTTCCTTTAAGTCATGCCTTAAAAGCATGCGCGGCGTCTTTGATGCTTAGCATCAAAATTCGTCTTGTTATTACAATGTATTTGTTTGCAAAGTTGTCATTGTGAAAGTTAAGTGCACTTAATGTGTCTTGATAAATAATTCACTACTTAATATTTTATTTACTGGTATTTAAAATGAAAGCACTGACAGACAGACAGTCTCAATATCAGAAATTATTCCTGCACCCACAAAGCATGTGGTTTGAGAACATGATATATGGGAGTCTAATGAATCATGACCAAGCCAATTTTTTTGATAAATTTTATGCTGGATAGATTATAACATTATTGAGAAAGGAGCTTTTTGTGACAATTTGCTTCTTTTTCAATAATGTTTTAGAAAATCTATTTCATCAATTTCTCATTTTCCCACAATGTTTTGAAATAAGCCATCATTCATTTGATCTTGAGGGGTCGTCCTTTCTTGTGAAATTCAGATAGAAATTTGTGTGTATTGTCACTTTCCACCTTATCCACTCTTGAAGATTAGAATTTCCTTTCACCATTCTATCATTCAAACAAGAGGCCCATGAGGGCCTATGCTCTACTGGCATTGATCTGGCTTGTTTCAAAAGGAACCAATATGTCATCAATATTCAAATATCATCTAAGTTTGGTGAAGATCAGATAGTAAATGGAAGCTCTAGTGTGTTCACAAGCTGTATTATAGCAATTTTGACAATTTCAAGGGCCATAATCCAGCCATGCATGGGTAGATCTGGCCGTTTTTTGTAAATGAACCAAACTCTCATGAATATCTAACTACTGTATAAGTTTGATTGAGATACAATAAAAAATAAGGACTGTATCATGTTAACAAGCCCTATTATAGCAATTTTGACAATTTCAAGGGCCATAATTCAGTCATGCATGGGGTGGATCTGGCTTGTTTTCGAAAGGAATCAAGCTCTCATGGATATCTAACTACTGTATAAGTTTGATTGAGATACAATTAAAAAAAGAGACTGTATCGTGTTAACTAGCTCTATTATAGCAATTTTGACAATTCCAAGGGTTATAATCCAGTTATGCATGGGCGGATCTGGCTGGTTTTCGAAAGGAACTGAGCTCTCATGGATATTTAATTATTGTATAAGTTTGATTGAGATACAATACAAAATAACGACTATCGTGTTAACAAGAAATTGTTTACGGACGGATGGCGCACGGACGGACGGACAGAAGCACGACGGACAAATCGCCACAACATAAGGCCCTTCTGGCCTTTGGCCAGTAGAGCTAAAAAATGAATGCTCTTTTATTATATTCATACACTCACTGATTTGCTCAAGACTGCATTTGATTCCAAGTATTTCATTGTTTTATTTGCTCAGGAAATTGAATTTAAGGCTTTCCATTTCAAGTAAACCCAGGAGCTTCGCCCCCTGGTCCCCGACAAGGGCCCTGTCCTTGACCCGTAAGGCGGCCCCCTAAACCCCAGGCGAAACCCACTACAGCTTCAAAAATGTCTGGGGAGAACCCTGTTTTGTATTGCCAATGTAGTAGAGTGGTCTGTCTCATAAATAGACAATAATGCTGTAGCTATGTGTTTGTAAAAGGGAATATTTATACTGCCTTGCTATAGAGCTAGCTTTTATAGTGATGTGGTAGATTGTTCACCTCCGGGACGGTCGGACTCTTTCAG